>JAUZNC010002486.1:0-39049 GCA_034780395.1 Vannuccia rotundouncinata | reverse complement strand
AAAAACGAAAATAAAAATAGAAACTATTTTATTCTGATATTAGAGCTTTTCAAAAATGTAAATTATGTTGAAATCGGGCCAGTAGTTTTTGAGCCTTTCGCGAACAAACAAACAAAAAGACAAACAGAAATCCAACTTTATTATATAGATTCACATGAATAAATTTATTGTTAATTATTTTATTAAATTACCATGTACAGTTATTTTTGAAGATAAAATTATTCTCTGTAATGGCTATCTTTATACATTGACGTTAGTTTTATCTATTGCTCAATTTATAGAAATTGTATTTCATTTAATTTTTATAATGATTTGCTTTATTTGTACCATTTATATGAAAATATTAAAGCGCATGTATTAAAATAATTAACTATATATTAATTATATTTGAATACGGGCTTTTTATATTATTAATTTTTATGAATTATACATTTTTTTAGAACAAATAATGATAAATAACACTAAAAATAGAAATATTTAAAATTCTAGTTATTTTTCTATACATTTTTGCAACATATGGAACATTGGAAATAGTATAAGATTGTAAAATTTACAAAAACAATAAAAACAGTTATTAACATTTTAAGAAAATTGTGATGTTTTTATTGTTAGCATTATCTATTTATAAATTAGTACATAATTATGTTGATTTAATAAAAAAGAAAGATTTTATTTTTAGATACATCTCTACTGTTATATATATAAACAATATATACGTTGATTCTTCAATTTTTTACTAAATTTACTTACTATTAAAGTTGTTTTTATTAGACTCAAATCATGGCTGGGGGGACAGCTAGGTAGATTGCCCTCCCAATAATTTTGACTCTTTTCAGAAATAAATCCTGAAAAAAACCCAATAATTTCCCACTTTTGAGAAAAAACACTATAATCTTGCTTTTCTCATAAAAAATAATATTAAACTTTTATAAGCTTGCTTATGTTCTCAGCTTGTACCTTCACTTTCATTAAAGTGCATTATTTTCATGCTTTAATGTTTAATAATAATTATTTATGGAACTCTGGATACAATTAAATTTATTGAAATAAGGGCATAAATATTGGAGGTGCAATCTGGAATGGCAAACAATTCAAGTTCTTTTTTTGGACTATATCTTCTAAAATTTTATTCTGCTATTATCACAACCTAATGTAAACTAGCACCAATTCAGCAGCTGAAGCTCAAGAAAATAACATATTGACAGATGACCACCAGGAGTGCAGAGCATGTGTAATGAAGAACACTTTATTCTTTTTTAGGAGAAGATGATTAGCAAAGTCTTAAAAATAATATTAATCAACCTTATCTACAGTGGCAGATCCAGATTTTTTCTTAAGGGAGTGACTTTTTCTGTGCTATAAGTGCACAATGCATATATATTCTAATCTCAGTTTATTAAATATTTTAATTATTCTGTTAAACATTTAAACAGATTTTTTAAAATTATAAAGTAAAAATATGTATAAATGTATCTAAAAAAAGATTGTTTAATCAATTAAAATATGTAAATGTGAAGTGCAACACAAAGTAATAAAATATGTATATATACAATTTAAAAAAAATTGTTTATATACCTATGAGTACCTTTAATCTGGAAAGTCATTACCATGCATTGCAAAAATGGCTAAGTCAGACAATTTTTCAGTTGACAGTGAATTTCTTAGCCATGTATAGAGTCTGCAAATGCATGAAAACGATCTTTCAGCCTGAACACTTCCGATAGGTAACACAGCAAGTATGATTAGGAGCTCACAAACATTTTGGAAAAAGGTAGCATAGGCATTGGTTGCAAGAATCACAGTTATTAATCTGATGTTTCCAATGATTGAACCATTTCAGCATTTCACTTTTAAATGTGGATTCAAGAAGCATGATATGTCCCCATTTATTTAGCAGAGATTCAGACAGACTATTCACCTCATCCTGTGTGAGTTTTGCTAATATCTCAGGAACTTGGGTGCAAAGCTCATAGTGAGCTTTTTTGGTCTCATCAAAATGGCACTCCATTTCAGTGCAAACAACATAAAAATGGAATAGCGACAGTTTGTTTCCAATAATCCGGAATTGAATCAGATGGGTAATTGTCTATGTTTCTTTGTTTGTTGCAAATCCTTGGTTTACTTGCCTCTGATCCTACTTTCTCCGCAACCACTAATGCTGTCTGGTACACAACGTTGAAATGATGGTCCACATCCATGCACATATTTCTGTACTCCAATTGTACATCTTTAATTTTTTGGAATCCAAAGAAGACTTAAATTAATTCTCCTTGTAAACAAGTTACCAAGTTGTTTCATCTCCCATTAGTGAAAAATGTGGGCATTTTTTAAACAGAGAAGTACATAATCATGATAAAGGTCAGCTGAAACAGATAATATCAATGTTTATTTAGTTTTACTAGTATCCCTTGCATTGTTTAGTCCATTCATGAAGTAATCTTGAAGTGCAGTGTTGTACTTGGCCAGAAGGAAAATAACTGCAATGAAATTTCCTTAATTAGTGACAGATTCCTTTGCAAAATTGACCTTATCATCATGATGGCCATGTAATGCAATTTGCTGTTTAGCACAGAGTAATACGGGATAAATAATAAGTGGTAAAATCAAGTTGTACATTAATAGGATCATTGACATTGGTCAAATGACTGCGTGCAATAGTTGCTCATTCAACACACATTTTATGGCATTTTTATCTCTGCATGTCTCAACAGCAGCTCTTTTGACTTGTTGTAATTCCTGAATGGAGATGTTACAAAAACTCCTGCAGACTCTTTCTCTGGTTTTGTCAGAAACAATAAGCATGGGAAGCACCAGCTGCCTCTGAGTTAATAATTGATGAAATGTCATAAGGAGACACAGATGAATTCTCAACTGATGAAAATTTATAATCTAAATGGCTATCACTGCCAGTGCACATCACATTGTCAGAACATGAAGGAACTTCAGTTTTACATGAAGACAGCAATTGCAAATCACCGGCATCATTGCTTGAGGGTTTTGCTTGAGTAGAACCAAAAAAGTTAAGTATAGATTTTGATTGTTTGGCCTCGTTTGCAAGTTTTGGTGTTTTATTTCCTTAGTCCTTTTCCATTGAGACTTTTTTTCTCTTTTTATCATGATTGGACATCACAAGAATTGTTAAAAATTAATTCAAAGTGTATAGTGACAGTGACGTCAACTAAATGCAACAAATTCAGTGAGCTTACCATGCAATAAATAAATAATATCTATACTTAGCTGTGTCACTCTGTCTACCCACCTACAATTAGCTGAGTAAGAAACAGAGACAGGCAGACCTATAAGCATTTATATTGAAGTATTCCTATAAGTAGCAATCAAGCTAGGGAAGGAAAGAAATCAATAATCATTTATTTATTGCAAAATATCATTGTATTAATGAACATAATATAAATCTAAATTAAAGCCATGCATGCAACTATTATTAACTGTTGCTTATTATTGTCTAACATACTTACCTATGCACTATTTCAAACCTATTGATTGTTCAGCCACTTACTGCAATTTGCCAATTTTTTTATAAGAAAGTGTGCTCGCATATGTAAGCACTCTACCTCTCTCCTTTCTCTATGAGCTATACAGCGTCCACTACATCACTGCAGCCAAGCTGTTTTATACTTTTCTGCTATTACTGAAAACATGACATTTGAAATAACACCCAAAAAAATTTAGCTTGTGTGAATAGATGCCAAATGGAAAAAAAAGAGTGGGTGACTAGTCACCCAAGTCACCCTCCTGGATCTGCCCCTGATCTACCAACTACCCCAGCAGGAAAAGACTCCAGTACATTTTAAAGTTGGCAAAGAAGCACCATCATATCTCATAACACCAATTTTTTTTATTTATGTTCATATTTTGAGGTCAATGATTTAATAATTATCTGTATTATGATTGCTAATCAAAATTGGAAATCAAACAAAGTTTTGACACCTGTAATTTACATATTTGTAGATGACTTTGATGCTCCTCTTTTTCTGGTTCAACTTCAAAAACTGCACAGCACTTTTTACATATAACATCACTTGAATGACAAAAGCTGACACTATATAATGGGCTGAATAAAATTTGTTTATTTAGCCTCCAAAGAACATTAATTTGTCAGAGGTAATCAAACTAGCAGAAATGATTGTTACAATGCCAGCTGCAAATCCCAATGAGTAATAAAATTTCAGCTATTTGTGACATCTCAAAAATTCAATAAAACAGAGTTGTCTCCATCACTTGATGACATTAACTATCTATATAAAAAGAACTGACAAAATACAATCTTTGAAAATGGCTCAACAATTTGTTTCAAAATCAGAGCAGAGATTATTTTAATTTGGTTCATTTTTGTATAAAGCTATTTACATAGTCTGAATTCATGTGATGCTCAACCCATGATTACAACAATTTACATAGATTTTATATGTCAAACATATCTGTTTATGTATATTTATGTTATTGTATGATCAAATTATCAGATACATTTTGTACAAATGCTTGGAAAATCATGTTATTAATTATATATGGTATTCATTATTATGATGTATTTTATTCTTATAATTTTGGAGGATGGATCTAATGCTATTACTGTTTAGACATTATGTGAATATCATGAAGGTACTATAATTATTTGTAACTACACGTTATTTACATTATGTTTAGCAATATGAAATATACAAACTATTTTCAAGTATGCAATTGTTGTTCGTAATGTTTATATAAATAATAATTAAGAGTTAAAATTTATGGTAAATGTAATTGATGTAATTATTATGTAACTATAATTTTTTATATTCTGAAATTTGTTAGCTTACTGATAAGCTACCAATTCTATAATATTTTCTAATTAAATGTTATATTAATATTATATTAAATGTCACATACATAAAAGCTTGATATTTTATGTAATTATTTTTTTACAAATATTCTAAAATAGCTACTAGTTTCTTAATGATGTATTTTTTTTGTCACTTATATGATATTTTATTAATAAATACTATTCTTATGATAATCATTTTGCTGAAGTATCTATCAAAGATCCCTAAAAAATTGTCACATTTTTTATCTTGAAATGTTTGCTTCAATGTTCAAAAATTTATTTTTAAAAGTAAAAACCATCTCTATGAAATTACATCTTGTGAATTAAGATGTGACTTTTATATATATTTTTGACATGCAGATCCCAAAAACTTTAGAGTAGCAATACATCTATGTATGTTTATCTATTCTTTACAAGAACCATTAACAAGTATGGCAAGTTTTGCAAAATATTTCAATGATAGCAATTAAGTAGTTGTACTATATTTCAATGATAGCAATTAAGTAGTTGTACTATATTATTATTATTATTAATGCAGATATTTTTATTTAAATTATATCTAATATGGCAGTGTGTGTCACAGTTCAAGTATATACACAACTATTGTCCATTTAATACAAAATGTATTATCAAAGTAAAATAAAAACTTTCTCTGTGATAAAATTATCTGCCACTAATTAATTAAACAGTTGACTTTTTCATCATTAATATTAAAATGAATTAAGGTCTGAAAATAAATACATAATATACATTCTTGACTTAAATAGTCTATAAATTTGTTCCAATACAATATTAATTTGTTTGTTTTATGAAAACATGATATATAATGTGAGTTAGTATTATATAAAAATTCAAAAGACAATTTCTTTAACTTTATTACATAATAATTTTCAGTACTGTATTGAATGTTATTTTTAGATAAGTATTTAATACATTTACAGTATATTTCAGAATATAATTATTTTAATATAATATTTTTTCCCCAGTAAATAAAATAAACTTCAGCAACAATATTTACTGAATATATTTTTATAAGTCAACATATTATGTGTTAAATAATATCATTAGTTCTCTAAAATCAATAATGATTAGTTATGTGGATGTATCTAATATATTTATGAGGAAAACCTTCAATTGCTGTACAGTCCAATCTTTTTTGAGTTACCCTCATATATTTTTCAATTAGCTATATTTTTAAATGGTATATGCAATCTTAGATAACGTTTTTTCAAATTGGTTGATGCTAATGCTTCATGTAATATTTTTTTTTCACTAAAGTTTGTGATTAATTAGAGAGAACGTTTTGCTATTGTAAAATTGACTACCTATTAAAAATTCTATTTTAACTCCTTTTTATTCGAATTTTTCACAAAGCAAATTTTATACTAATTAAATTGTAGTTTAATATATAAGAATATTTTATTAATACATTTATCTGTGTTTTTTAAAAAAGGTAAAATTCAAAAAAAATTCTAATTAATAAATTAAAAAATGAATTTGAATGTATTTATAAACCAATATGAATAAATTTGCAATTTGGTTGATACATAAACATTATTTTATAGTAATTATAAGATTGATTTCCATTTCATAATAAAGATTCAACATTTAAATATATTATAATAGAGACTAAACATTACAAACATCTGCAATGGGCTCCCGTGGTATACCTCCACATCAAAATCTTCCTCAGTCATCGAAAACAAAGATTCCTTCTGGTAGTCAACATGATTCCGGTTCTGTTGTCTATCACCATGCCTTCACACCACAATCACTCAAACTCTATGTGGACAGTTTGGCTGTAGGTGACGTCAGTAATGACATTCTCCTCCCTTTAGCTAGTGATGTCACTTATAGAGTAAAGGAACTTATTCAGGTTTGTCTATTGCTATAGAATATTTCTTTATCTTCACAAATAGCATATAATTGTTCGATTGTGCAGAAATCCTGCCAGTTCATGCGTCATGCCCGCCGGGAGAAGTTGACTATTGGTGATGTCAAGAGAGCAATGGAAGTTAGTAAAATACCGGTGAGAACGCTCATCATAATCGTAGCTGAATGTATTCAATTGCATGGTAAGCAAATTGTTTGATGAACCTCTGCAGATGGTGTTCGGGCATGGCGACTGTAGTCGACAGAAGACGTTCACTTTCATTCCTGAAGCTGGAGTGTGGAGCCCGAACAACGAAGTGATCTCACTACAGACTGAATGCTCCACGGAGATTGACCTCGACGAGTACAATTCACAA
The DNA here is from genome assembly GCA_034780395.1 of Vannuccia rotundouncinata. NCBI lineage: Eukaryota > Metazoa > Platyhelminthes > Proseriata > Coelogynoporidae > Vannuccia > Vannuccia rotundouncinata. The sequence continues at coordinate 31,978 of JAUZNC010002486.1, read as the reverse complement.
CTTGATATGGAAGGTGACTTATCACTGAAACTTTCGGTTCATGTGCACAACTTGCAATATAAACTTGTTCTTAAACATATTTCAGTTTCTTTGGAAGGTGACGATGCGACTGATCATAACACACTTCGAGAAGAAGAACACAAGGTTTACTCTGAGCTCGCCACTGCCATTATGAATAAGAACCCACCCATTGCAAATGTGCCTGAGCTAATTGTAGATGGTTTTCTTCTTTGATATTCTCATATCCCTCTGTTTTTGTTTGTTTAGTATGCATTTCGGGTTTTACGAGACAATGGTAAAATCTCACGCGTTCTAATCTGGATTCTTAAGGACATGCTCAAATTGGTGAGTCTTCAAACGAATTAATATTTATTTTCTATTTTCCTGGAGATCTTTTCAATTGACGCATAGTGTGTTAAATTTTATGTTAAACAAACTCGATATTTTTAAAGTCATATCCTTCAATTTTTTCTATTGTTCTATTATTTCCACTCTATTGTCTTGAACTATTGTACCGGCAGTAATTATGATCCGTCCTCTCTTCACTATCTGTCAGACTCGAGAAAGCAGCAGTGACACCGTTCTGACTCGTGTTCAGACTGTCCTGGAGAACATAATTGCAAATAAAAAGATCAAACTGTATTCCCGTTCATTGGTGCGTTCTTCATTCTTTTTCCACTAATCATTATTTGATTGTTTTTGATATTTATTATTATTTAAAAAAAGGAAAATGTATATAATTTAAATTACAGTTGTCGTTCAATTAATTTTATTCTAATTTTATTCATCGCTATAAATATTAATAACAATGAGTTTAACTCACGGATTACTCTTGATAATTATAGGCAGATAAAGCGCGAATTGTACCATATTTAAATATTGTTTTTCCTTAATTATGCGAACCGCTGTTGTTCAATCTTTTGTATAGAGCAGTGCAGTCTTTTGAAGGAAGTTAATTTACACTATTGGTCTATGGTTAGATAGTAAGTAAAGCGAATATTTGAAAGAAACACAAAGTTTTTACAAAATGATAAACGAATGACAAGGAAAGGAAGGCAACAAACCGAAAACAACTACCTACACAAAATTCCTGATAGCACTAGAAGTTTCACTTTTAAAATAAGTCTATTAGTCCGGATTGCTGGCAGACGAATATTTTTGCGATTACGTAGCGTCATCAACGATTGGGTTTGTTGTTGGACTGGTATCAAATCGAAGAGCATGTAATTTGGATTTGACAGTCGATTGAAAGGTTGTTTTAAACAGGTTGAAACGCATTGGTTCGGAGGATGTCAGCTGAAACTTCTGCATGATTAAGTTGTAGTCGCAGCTATGCTCGGGTGGAGGAATTCCGTCGATAGGTTTCAAAACGCGTCTCTGGATCATCTCGAGGGAATTCGATTGCGCTCTTGTTAAAGAAAAAGGCCAAAGAGCTGCTCCGTATTCAAGTTTACTTTAATTTGAATTTTACGCATATTTACTAATTTGAAATGATCAACATTTATTCTTCACTGGATCAAAGATATCTCTCCGTTTTTAAATAACGTTTTTACTTTTTATTTCAGCGTGATTTGATGTTTGAAATTCTTCTATTTCAAATCGAGGAGGTGATCTGCTGTGGCAGCGCTATCTGGTTGATCAAGGAGAAGGCTGTCGGATTAATTATCGCATTTCTAGAGTGAGTTCTGTACTTTATTTAAATTAAATTAACAATATCTACAATCATTAATTGGACTATCATAAGTATCAATGTGTATTGATTTAAAAAAATCCTTTTCTTTTCCCTATTTTAAATATTGTCTTTTAATTTATAAATTTAAATAGCTTTTTATTTCTATACTGTCACTTTTATTCTAATTGTGTAAAAATGTTCGGTTTTGAAATTTCTAATGTTCTCCTTTGTTGTGCACAAATAAACAATATTTCAGACGACAACACCTTCGCAAAGAAGAACTCTATCAAGTGATCTCCAAACGAATGGTCGACATCCTTCTATCGGGACAAAATAATCCACTCGCCTACTACGGACCGATCTTAACACTAACAAAATTTGGTCCGCACATCCACGTAATTCATTGTTAAAACTCTACTTGTCTGTCCATCCCAAACACCCCAATTCAACCCCTCTCTCTCCTTCAGGACACCTTCCTCTTCCTCCTCCCACGACTCCATCACCTAGCCAACCTCGAAGATCAAGACCAAAGCTCAGCACACCACCCAACACCCTCCCCTGAATCAACGGTTGCCAGGGGCAACCTCAGAGTGGCCGTCCATCACTACCTTCACCGTCTACTGCATCTGGCCACGCTTCAGAATATCGAGGCGCCTCTCCATCGCTCCCTTTCGCCCACCAATCTCCACCCCATCGTCGCTCAATCCACCCCGGGCCAGCTCAGATCCTCAGCCGCTCGGGATATCTATGCCACCTTCGTCGACAGCCTCGGTGATGATATGTCCCCGTTAGCCCCGAGCATCGAACCCTTTTTCATCCTGGACGAGTCGACAGCCTCCAGACAGGAACCGCCCCAGAAACCGCCCAATCTGTCACTGGCGGTGGTCAAGTCCGACCCCGATATGATGAAACCGCGGCGCAAGAAGTCCACCGGTTCTCGTTCACGACTCAAGCCAGCCACCATGAAGAACATGGGCTGGCGGTCGATGTCGCTTCAGTCTGGGACTCGAATAAACCGGCCTCAGATTCAGTTTAGAGTCGACGGTTGGACGTCCAGACCGGTCAGGGTGAAACGGACAATCGTAGAGGAGACTGACACGTCTAAGTTTGCCTCATGCTTTCTGAAGTGTGGTAAATTCCTTGGCGCACGTCCAGATGGGACGAGGAATTCGTCTTTGTCGTCATTAAATAAATATCTCTATTTTACGCAACATACTCTCCCGATCTTGTAAAGAAGTTTCCGGCCAACATTTGTATATAGAGTCTCAAACGTATTGTTATATTATATTATAATTTATTGATATTACATTGCATTTTGTAAATATAAAATCTTTTATAAATAATATATATTTTGATATTACACAAAAATACACATATTACTCATAAGTAGTAGAATTAATTGTCGAAAAAGAAGATAACAACATTATTTTCACACATAAGGAATAAATTCCACAGACATTCCAGTTTTGCAACTTTGTTCACAGGCTTCTGCTAGCAAGCTCACGTTGACACAAACCTCTTTAGTGATGTCCAAATTTGCTTTACCTGAAATATTTATTACAATTATATCAAAATTGTTACATGTATTGGAACTAAATAAATAAAAACGTTCTAATATTTTTTTATTAGAAACATTTATAAATAACTAATTATATTCATTGATACAATCAGTTAGACGATGTTCTATATATTATAAGAAGAAACATAGATTGCAATGTTGTTTTATTGATGCATATTTTTGTATCTATTAACCTCTACGCTTACAATTAAATATGGTAATTTGTCTCTCGTTTGCAATAATAAATTAGGTTGGCGATACCAGTAACCCACCTTGTAAAATGTCTAAAAAATTATCCAGCGAAATTTGATAGCTGTCTTTGTATCTCTCCACACAAGATGGCTTCAAGAAACTAGCAGTTGTTCCGTTTTCATTTAAAATCTATAATATAAAGATACATGATCGATTTTGTATGTATAAATATTTTATAAGAATATAAATTAAAATCAACAATAGATATTATCAAAGATTGGAAAATAAATATTTTTAGTTTAAAATTGAAGCAAAACGAAAGTTTAAAAAATGGATAATAAAAGGACCAAACATTTTAATGAAATAATAATTGCGATTATCTATTTCATTTTGAACAAAATTCTTAACAAGCTGGGGACCGGTATAAATGAGTATTGGGTAAATAATCAAAAAAGTCGAATAAATTATACAAAAATAACGGTTAAGTAATTTTTCACTGTTCAATTAATTATAAATATTTTAAATCTACATATAAAAATCTAAAGAACGTAAATCTCTTGTGCCTGTAGTCGTTTCTACCTGAGAGTTATCGATTTTCTGGTTCTCTGAAAGTAGCATTCCCCGCTCCCCCAATATTTCAACTCGCTGATCATAGCCGAAAGCGGAGTGACGACTTATATCGACCACTGCTATGGCGCCACTTGGAAACTTGAGCGAGATGACCACTGTGTCTTGGTCTCCCATCGCTCGAATTTCTGGATGATGACAGTGTGACGTCACAGACACACGCGATGGCAACTCTCCTAGAAACCAGGTCACCATGTCAAGGTCATGGACTGCACAGTCGTGGAAAATTCCGCCTAAAAATCACGAGAGCTCCTGATATAGTGGTGTGGATATAATGCTAACCGATCGAAAATGACTAAAATTATCAACATATAAGCATTTTTTCAATATATATTTATTAGTTAAAAAATGGTATGGGGTGATTTTGCATACTCGAATCAATTATTAACGAATTGATAACTGTTTTTGATAAATATAGAACATAAAAAATGTGATAAAATCAAACAATAATTTTATTGAGTGCGTACAAAGCATATGCATCAATATATAATATAATAAAATTAAGTGGTGCACATTCAAGCTCTGTACTTTTACATTTGCATCTCTTGTTATAACCTCTTTGGCACTTACAAGATAAAGGTTCCTGGAAGACATTTGAAGCCTACTGTTGTGTTACTATATAAATTGGTTCACACAAACTATTACTATACAACTTTTCACCCATCTCAATAATTGGTAGAGGAAGGGATGGTGAGGAATGAGTGATTGACCCCACACATATCCACAGTGATAAACTGTTTGTTCAAAGTGTGGTTCCAGGGTTGGCGTTGGTTGCTTGTAAATTGGGATTATATTTAGTAAAAAATAGTTATTCATTCGTTCAGCATTGATTTAAGTATTTAAAAACACCCAATAAAACTTTTTAAACTAAAAAACACTGCGAAATGTTTATTATTTTGATAATTTTGGTCAATTTCGATCGTTTTTCACTCTATAAGATTTTTTGTCCGGATCAAGTTGAAATTTTCACACAAATGTTTCAAACGATACTTTAATTTTTTATACAACCAAAAAGGCATGATATAAAATTTTAATAGGTTTGGTGGCCATTATAAATCAAAATATATTATAGAGTTGCGATGGCTTAATATCCAAATTTTTTTTAATGTGACTATATCTATACAACATTTGGTGCTTTTTTTGCTTTTATAAATGCCCAATCCGCTTGCACAAGCCTCACTATCATATACATATAATATTTATGTTAAATTTCTAGTATCGTTATTTTTGAATAAATAAAATAGCAGAATGAAAATATTAAAATAAATAAATAAGCAATCAGAAACTTTCTAATTAATACCTGAAACTTTGAGATATTCTATCGATGGAGGCGGATAATCTCGACTAGTTGTCTTGGCAACAGTAGCCGCACCGATATCCCCATTTATAATTCGGTCATATATCCTTCGAAGGCTAGGATCAAAACGCCTGTAACAAATAAAAAGAATTGGTAATGTAACTTTTGTCTGTCAACTTTTGAACAAATTCGTGAAGTCTGCAATCGGTCAACTGTAAATTAAATAATTCATTAGAACACATGATATACTAACGCTTGTCTTTTTCTGAGGAACTATTTATTTATACTCATTTACCTGTTGAACGAACAAAACAGAATCTTTCCAGTTTGTGCGGCGATATCATAACAATTTTTGGTTCGTTCCACGTCTTCTGCGATTGGTTTCTCGCAATAAACTGCTTTGCCTAAACAAGATAGCAGTAAATAAATATTAAAATTACTGTTAAATCTGAACGAGTGCACATTTATGAATATAGAACGGATAATGTTTCTTTAAATACTTTATAAAATTATAAACTCATAGTAAATAGTGGTTTGACATATTTTAGTTTTGTTTGTTTGTATCCGTTCCATAATCCCGTTGTTACATTTATTTTCTTTCCAATAAGATTTTAATGTAAAAGTCAAATTCAAAAATATTTCAGTAATGTTCTTTATTATTTCTTTAATATATTATTATAGTACTTATTAACTAATTACTTAAATTGTGAATTAATGGATAACTTAATAATTAATTAGACTATATACTTACTTAAATATCTTTAATTGAAAACCTCCAACTATTCTCAATAGACTAATAAATTAATGAAAGCTAATCTAAAAAATTAGATTTGAAAATGCTAGATCTATAATTTAATATATCATTATAAATGAATATTTCATATAATAAGGAACAAAACGAATTCTATTTTTATGATTTTGTCATACTTAAAATCCAATGTATGAGTTCATATACTACATAATGGTTGATAAAAACCAAAACTTGATTCCACTTTAATTAATCTTTGCTAAATTTCTGAAATATAATAAAAAATTAGTTTTTAAAATAAAATAAGTTAGGCGATGTAAATAATTCTGATTATTGATACTTGAAATGCATAAGCTCACATAATTTTTTGAAATTTTGGCTAGGGTAAAAATAGTTAATTCATCTATTTATTACGAATTTATTTATTAGTTGCTTATTACGGATATTACTATCATTACAGTTCCTTTATTTAAAACATAATTTTATACGTCACTCTGTTGATTTAGAAATGTAAACAGAAATGTAAAATAGTGGAATTGTATTACTCCTAAAGATAATAAACGATGAAATGCAAACATTTTTGTATATTAATCACATTTATTTATTATTTAAACTATTTTAAACCGACCTGCAATTAGGGCCTTGCAAACAATTTCTTCGTGTGTGAAAGTTGGTGTACACACAATAACTGCATCAACCTCAGTATCCTCAAGGACCCATTTCATTTCTGAGACAGGAACAACTTTGGCATCCACCCGAAACTGAGAAACGATCTTTTGGGCAGCGGTCATATTCTCCTCAACTATGTATTTCACAACAGTTCGGCTGTTGGCTCGAAGATTGTGAAAGTGGATTTGGCCGGCCCTACCCAGGCCAAATAGAACAACGTTGAAGCACAATTTTGCTTCTTGCTTTTGATCAGGATCCATACTTAATGAAAGGTATATTTCAAATCTGAAAAAGGTTCGACGGTGCTTGTTACAAAACCCGCATGCAAAAATAGTTTAACCTCTGATACGGCAGTGATAGACTTTCAGTCTATTGTAGATGTCCATTCTATAAAAACCCTTTCTTGAGAGTATACACCCTGTAATTGGGGCTCCTTTTAACATACTAACGAATTAACAAGCCAATAAGTAAGAGTCTCATAAACAGGGCTGGCTTTATATGAATGTAACATGCAGGATTTATAGGTGGTACCTACACATATTATGTACAACGTCTTGTAATGGTTCCAAATCAATAAAAAACCTTACAATTAACTGTAGCTATAGTTTTTATTATGTACCTAATGTGGAGTAAATTTAAAATTAGAGAGCTAACTTGAAACTGTAACAATCGAATGTCACGAAAGCGTTGTTACTCGTTGAGACATTGAGCGTTGAAGGAATGTTACTCGATTGAGACATTGAAGCGTTGAAGGAATGTTACTCGATTGAGACATTGAAGCGTTGAAGGAATGTTACTCGTTGAGACATTGAAGCGTTGAAGGAATGTTACTCGTTGAGACATTGAAGCGTTGAAGGAATGTTACTCGTTGAGACATTGAAGCGTTGAAGGAATGTTACTCGATTGAGACATTGAAGCGTTGAAGGAATGTTACTCGATTGAGACATTTCGACTACATTAATAATAATAAAATGTTTAATTATTTAGAAATAGAGATACAGGCAGTACATAAACTTTGACAACCAGTACATACAGTTACAAAACATTTAGGCAAATAATAATAATAAAAAAATAAAATAAAAGAGAAAAAAGCAATTTTGAAAGAAGCATTAATAATAATAGTTAGTAGTTGTCTTGGGAATTAAAGAGTTAAGTCTGTAAGTGAAAGATGAAGGTGGTTGGGAAAATTGTTTTGTTCTAGGTAGGATGTTTGGAATGAGTGGATGGAGAGCATGTGCTTTGTTTTTATGAGCTTGGAGATACAGTTTTTGAGCGAGAAAAGATATCTTTAATTGATGCAAGTGATGCAATGTTTAGGTCATTGAGGGTGTTTTCTGGGGATTATATCATTCGGATAATTCTTCTCAGGAATTTTTTAAAGATTTTAGATTCTTGTAGGTTTACGCCATTGAAAAGAGGCGAGCCATATTCTTTAATACTATGAATGTTGGACATTTTTTAGTAGTGCTGGTATATCAATGATATTTTTAAGTCTGCGAAGTGAATACAGTTTTCTGGATGCAGCTTTTATGGTAGCAGACATATGGGTCTTCCATTTCCTATTTAGGCTAATATTAATTCGGAGAAGTTTGATACACATAATTTGACTTTTAGTTTTGTTTAGAGTCAGGCCAAGTTCTTGGCTCTCTGAGTTAAGAGTGTATATAATACTTTAAATATTTTCATGAACAGTTGAAAAATCAGAGTGGGGTGTAACGGCGGTAGCGTAACGGCGGTAGTGTCATCCGAGTACTTGAAAATTGTTGCTGTGTTAAAGTTAGTCAGGGTGTGAATATTTAATGTTAGAAAGAGGGAGATAGTACACCGCTTTAGGGCACGCCCGATGTTACTCTGATGGGTCACACAAGACGTACCCAGGAATTTTGACGAATTGGGTGCGGTTACTTAGGTAGTTTTTAAACAGCTTTTTTGGTAGATAAGTTTGTAAAAAATATTTGATGAGTTTGTCATGGGGGCATATAATCAAAAGCTTTGCTGAAGTCGAATGCAATAAGGGACGTTACATCAATACTTCAATCGTCCATGAATTTCGTAAGATTGTCGCGGACATGGATTAATGCGGGTGTGGTGTTTGAGTAGGGCTTAAACCTGGTGAAGACGGTAGTTGGCGTACATAAGTTTGTTTATTTTGAGAAAAGGAGTTTTTTGAAAACTTTGGAGCAAATGCGTGAAATTGGTCTGAGGTCATTGATAGTTGGTTTTTGCTATGATTGTGTATGATTAGGGAGGACTTCCAATGGTGTGGCATTTGCCGAAATATCGGAGCTAACGGTGTGGAAAGTGCAAAGACTTTAATACTGAGCATTTAATCAAGTCCAGTGACTTTTTTGTCGTCATGGTTCTCCAGAGCAGTTCTTACTTTTTCTACAGATATGGTGGGCCGAGGGAGTAAGGAAACTGGCGAAGTGTTGGTTGATAATAGCAGAGGGATTGGAGGAAGAGCTGGACAATTTGGGATTATCTATGAGATCTTGAATACCTTTGTTTCTTGAAGTGTTGGCACCAGAGATAGCATTGCAATTATTCCACGGAGAGTTCTTAACCTTCATTTTTTGTTTGCCCAAATTCGTTTTGAGTTTGAAGTGCTGGAAGAGTGGGTGCCAACGCTGGTGGAGGAGATTTTTCGTAACCGGAGATAACCAAGGTTAGTCATTTTGGGAGACTGGGATTCTGAATTTGGGAATATTGCCAAGCGTTTTTTGGATGTTGTTATTAAATATTTTTAGTTTGATGTCAATATTGTCATTGGGATATATGATAGAAGTTAGTCCAACTGATTCTATTTAGTTCTTGTGAAAAGTTCACAATGTTACTAGACCTGAAGTTATATATATACATTATTAGAGAGAGATTTTTCTTTATGGTAGTTTTGAGGTGAGGAGACAGGAGGATGCATGTATGATCGATGTCCGGCGCGTTGAATTGGTTTTGAAGTGAAGATTTGATCCAGCGTTGCCTTTTGGCGAATCGATTCTGTGATATGTGGGTGAATGTTGAAGTGGAGGCAGAGTTCGCCTGTGTTAAAACGAATAAAGTCACCACAGATTAACAGGTCGAGATGCGAAAGGAGTGAGTTGTCGATAGAGTCGATGAGGAAGTGCTGAAGTGTTTCATTTTGGATTGAGTTTATGTTAGGAGGTATGTAGCAGGTAAAGAAGATTATTTTGGGATTGTAAAGAAACAAACCAAGGATTTCAGCGAAGTCAGGCGGACTATTTAGATTGATCAGTTGGTTGTGGTTAGATTGATGACAATTCCTCTCAGAAAAGTCCGCTCCTAATACGATTTTTAAAAGGAAATTACATAATAGTCATGGCCGGATCAGCATATTATATTTCTTCTTGGGTGAAAGCTATTAAGTTCCCCTTCGAGCTAACTGTTAATTTTATTCCTATTTTTAAATTATTGTTATATCTATTTTCATGTTACTAGTTTATTTTTTTTTTAAATTTATCGATTTTATATCATTTTTTATGTAAATAAACAGAGCTAAAATTAAGTACTTGGGTTACGCAATCACTTTGATTGATTATAATTCAGTCGCATTTCATCTTATATAGCGGTATCACTTCTTCGAATGCACGTTTGTAATCAATATCTTAGCTACATCTTATTTATTAAATCTAATGGAGGTGGTGACGTAGGTATATTGTGTCGTGATGGACTTAATATGCTGCAGTTTACTATAACCACAAAAATGGCAAGCCTTATTGGAGATGTGAAGTGGTTAAAAGTAATAACAGCATCTCAGAGAATAAAACATTAATTTAACTAACAGGAAATCATTGACATCTAAATAAGACGAATTGATCGAGCTAATAATAAATAAGACGAATTGAGATGAATCCCATGAATATACTTTAGGATATATTTATTCTTGCACTTAATTCTGATCGATTGGTTTGAAGTTAATAAAAGTTAATAGTCATCGAACATTTTACAAAGTCAACTAAAGTATTGGCTTATTTTGAGATAAATAACACACCATTTATTATGATAAAAAACGATTTTTCCATTTTGTAGGTGACATTATACAAAAAATTATTATACTATTTTACAAACTTTCTTGTCCAAATGTTGTGGACTCTTTTGACCTCGAGTGAGTTAAATCTAGTGAAATTAGGATATATAGCGTTATCCAAAGATATAATATAGTATATGCAAACTAAATTCTTACAAACTAAATTGGAATATCAATAAAAGCGCTTATGATTAAAAGAAAAACTAGATCCAAAGGTAATAAACACAAAACATCAATAAAACATTGTAGCATAGGGGCCCTTTCTTTTTTCCGAAAAATAAAAGACTAAAAAAACTCGATTTACAAAATGTGTTTTAAGCATGTTCAATATAAAAAAGTACACAGTAGAATACGATTTATGTAAAAGTAAAGTTTAATATACTATTAGTAATATAACTATTGCTATAGATAGCTATTGATAAAAAATACAGTCTTGCTAGTTGTAAAAATAGTTAACAATCAATAATATTATAGTCCAGCGAAACCTTCACCAAACATGGATTTTCGGTAATTACAAAGTTTTATTGCAATTTCGGTAACTCCATGCATAGAGAACTCAAATTAGGATGATGCCACTTTGGCATCTTTTAAGCTTTATTAAAAATCGGTAATCTATACCTCTTCTGATTTGTCTAAATAGTAAAAAAGAAATATCTTTGATAATAAACATAATTTATATATCAATATGAATTTATTATATAGTTTCTATATTGTTAACAAAAATATTTTCTAAAACTATATGCAATTATCAAAGTGGAAAGTACGGAATAACATTATATATTAATATAACAAAAAATTAAACAATATATATATTGTTTATAAGAACGAATGTATTACATAATTATTTAGTTCCCCACATATAGGCAAATAGTCCATTAATTTTAGATCATATTTTAAGAAAGTTTGAAATTTATGGTACAAAGCTGAAACTTTGCACAAAGTTATAATTGAATGTCAGGATCACTTTTGGCTCATTGAGTGATTCCTAAACATTTTCTAATCTTTTTAGCTACCCTATCTGATTGATTATGGTCATTTTTCAATCTGTTAGTTATAAAATATTTATAAGATCTCATATGCTTCCTTTTTGAGATATTCATTAAAAACATTTTTTTTTACAGATTTTATTTTTTAGAAAAATGTCTATGACTCATACATTGACATTTTTTCAAAAAAATATTGATGAATTTAGATAATTTATATACATATTTCTTTCTATTGGTAATATATTATATACATCTAAAATGCATCTAACGTTTTTATTTGTGATTTAAAGTTTTTCATTTTTAAAATTTACGTGTTATATTATTTCATTTTTTAAATTATAACTAGAAATACATTATTGATTTTAAGACAGAAGGCATGTCTGGATTGTTCGTACTTTTAGTATGTTAATCCTGACATTCAATAGTAACTTTATGCAAAGTTTGAGCTTTGTACCATAAATTTCCAACTTTTTGTTAAACTCTGATCTAAAATGGATGGACTATTTGTTATTTGACTAAATAATTATTTAATACATTCGTTTATAAAAACAATATAATGTTTAATTTATTGTTTTATTATTATATAATGTTATTGTGTACTTTTTGTACGTCAAAATGTTTTTTTTACAAGGAAATTTTAACCAATTTTGACTCTGTAAGTTTCAAATTTTACTCTATTGAGTTGAAATTTTCAAATAATATGCAGTATGTAAATAATAAATAATGTCAATATGTAAAAACTATTTCAATTTAAAATTCATATTGATATATAAATTATTATCAAATATATTTCTTTTTACTATTTGGACAAATCAGATGAGGCCACCAGATAATGATTATCGATTTTTAAAAATTCTTAAAGATGCCAAAGTGGCATCATCTTGATTTGAGTTACGGAAACTGTAATAAAACTTCGTATATACCGAAAATCCATGGTACAATTGCCCCCCCCCCTTAATAGCTTTATTGAACTACAAAAAGTATTATTTAGTATAAAAAGAGTAATTACTAATAAAATATATTTCAAAAAGCATAATATTAACGAAATTATTTCAAAACAAAACATCATTTTAAAAATTAAATATTCAAACTTATACTACTGTCAAGTAGAAGCATATAAATAGCTTTTTATTAATGAATGTAAGAGATTTAAACAAAATGTTATGAATATGGTACAAAATCCACGGGCATTCCAGTTTTACAACTTTGTTCGCAGGCTTCTGCCAGCAGACTAACGTTGACACAAACGTCTTTAGTAATGTCCAGGATTTCTTTTCCTATAAATAATTAAAAAAATTAAGATTATTGGTCAATACGGTATATCATAAATAACTTAATTATGATACTATATATGAATATTACCTTGCAGAATATCAATAAAATTGTCCAAAGAATTCTTGTAGCTGTCAGCGTATCTTTGAGGAAACGACCACTTTAAAGGTGATTGCTGCATCCCAGTTTCATTAAAAATCTGAATTGAAAAATATATCGATTGTTACAATTAGATCCTGAAAATAAAACAAATTAATATGTCAGCTATTCCAATACTCAACCTATATTAAACTGAGCATTTAATTTTGTACAAAATAAACACAACTTGTAATAATATTTTATTCCTTGTGCATGACATTTCACTTTGAAAAAATAAAGCCAAACTAAATAATATTTTCAAAAAATATTGCGAAATAGTGATATATATTTGGAAGCTAAAGGGTAATACGATATGGCGACACTGGATGTTAAAACTGATGATTTTACTGGATTCCTTGACATTTCTATCTGCTTTATAGTTTCAAAGCTATAAGCAAATTTAGTCAAATATGGCGGCCATATTGAAATTCAAGAGGCGATTCAGAGTTGGGTCCCGATCGAAAAATGATCCTACAGGGGTCCCCTACAAGTGTGCCAAAGTTTCATAATTTCTCCACAAAAGCGAACTATTGTGCCCAATTCTTCGCCTTAGACGCTGGACTAAAAACCTTTTCTGCACTATTTCACAAATTTTAATATGAAAATTTATTATATGGGTGCGTAAATGTGTAAATGTGTAAATATCGGATATTCATTTATTATAATAATGAGTTATTCCAATTTAGCAATATCATGTAGGCCTATATAGGAGGTTCTGAACACATATGCTACGGTCAAAAGAAACATATTAAAACATGTGACACATGACATAATTCAAGATGAGTTCATTGATTCGTCAAAATACACAATATTATGAAATTCGTGGAAGAAGTTTCCAACCTTTCATATTCAATGCAACTTAAAATATATTTTTTAATTGTTATTAGTCAGGGACGTTGCGCGGCCGTTGTGGAAGCTATAAAGGGTTAGTTAGTAAAACTGTGTATTTGGTGTGTTATTTATTATATTAAATTAAGAATTTTTTAATAATTCACAATATAATTTCAAATGCGTTTTAGTTTGTTGTAGAATGTTCTGCACATTTGAAAATACAAACCAACAATACAAACCAATATTTGCACATATTTGTACTATACTATTAATTGTTTGGATTTTTCGTCAGACTGTGTAGTGCTCCAAATTCCACCCAAAGCAATGCAAATACTTCGTCCACAACAATGTCAACAAAATGGACTTTTAGTACATCTGGATAACTATTAGTAAATTAAAAACATTCTTTTAAACTAAAAACCTTAATAATTGGGAGAAGTGACAGTTCAATATTATCGAAGCACTTACCTAACAACTGTGCTAGACGAAAGTTTAGCCACCCTACATAATCGATTTCTATTTCTGGATAAAATTCTATACACGAAAATTGATTTCTAATGAGATTATAAAGGGAAATCATTTTATATCTACGAGGACTATTACGTCATCTTAATGTACGACAAAGAGGAGGATTTGAAAGGTTTTAAAGTAGAAACCTAAATCTACTAATTACACACAATTAAGACTGAAATCCGCGAGTTTATTGAACTAATTTATTTTTCAATCGATGTCAATAATTGTTGTTAAAAGAAGAATCCCTAATTATAAATTACCTCAGCGCTATCAGACTTCTGGTTCTCTGAAAGAAGCATTCCTCGATCGCCCAATATTTCAACTCGCTGGTCATAGCCGTAGACGGAGTGACGACTTATATCGATCACTGCTATGGCGCCACTTGGAAACTTGAGCGAGATAAGAGCTGTGTCTTGGTCTCCCATTGCTCGAATTTCTGGATGATGACAGTGTGACGTCACAGACACACGCGATGGCAACTCTCCTAGAAACCAGGTCACCATGTCAAGGTCATGGACTGCACAGTCGTGGAAGAATCCACCTATATAATTAGAAAGATTTTAATTGTGTAAGAGTTATAATTTGTAAGAGAATAATATTGAAAACATATGACCCGGCTAACCAGATATTTTGAGATATTCCATTGACGGCAAAGGATGATCTCTACTGGTTGTCTTAGCAACATGAATAACACCGATATCACCGTTCTTCACACGGGCATTAAGTTTTTGAACACTTGGATCGAAACGTCTGCAATAAATTATAAGTCAACAAAATCAATGAAATCTTCATGTATTCACTTAGAATATATTATATTTCTAAAATACAGTCATATATAATCGACGACGTACATTTGATTTATCGATTTTTCATATTTAATAAGAACATTTTGCTTTTCAAATATTTTCAAAAAATACCTTTAGTATGTTTATATAGGTATACAATTAATGTAAGAAGATACAAATCAATGTTATTCTTTAATTTGCAATTTAAGTAAATTTGTTGTGAATAATATTTAAAAAAATTAAATCTATTGGAATAAGTTTACACAAAAACTATATAAAGGGATAACTATTTTAAATACTATGAAGGAAAAAATAGAAAAGAATGTTTAAAATTTAAGAAAATGTAAATTTTATTCATGTAATCTTATAAATAAACATATTTAAGCAATGTTATGTAATAAATAATAATTATGAAATACTGACATTTAAATTAAATCTTGTCTCTACAAAAAATCTATAAATAAAGTTATGAATAAAATTTAATAAAAATAGAAAAAATATTTAGATATTTTAAAATTGTTAGGCGATATTATTTTGGCAAAACTTTGAATATTTTTAGATATTTTAATAAAATATTACAAAAATATAACAAATTATTGTGTACGCTGATAAATATTTAAAAGTTTAGGAATTGGTGGACCAATATCTAAATAACAAATTTTGTATTGATAACATAATTAAAATCCATTTAACCCTATAATTATACCATTTCATTACCATAGACATTATATATCTAAACTTTTGTTGTTATAGTGTAACGTCTATGGCCATTACTTAGGACATAATAAATGTAAGGGAAAAAAAAAAGAAAAAGAAAAAAGAAAAAAGAAAAAAAAAAACTGACATATCATGTCGATAGTATAAATTGGATAAAACTGAGATCTGCACCCGACTAACAGCATTAAAAAATTGTTAAAATGAAAATCAATCTATTTCCCTTACACAATATCTTTTCAACCAGCTGATATACGGGAACATTTTGGATTCTTTTAATAGGAACTGTTAGAGATGAATAAAAGCAACTTTTACCAATTTTAATTCAGTATATAAATGAACGATACAGATAGAAACTTGTAAGTGATAGAAAATTGTCACGTATTTTTTATTATTTCAAAACATCCGAAACATTAAAAAAATTAATAGTAAAACATTATCAATATATTTTCTGTTACTGTATATATTTGCTTTCAATTTGTTTTATCTCAAAATGCATTTAATGTTATTTTAAAATACAACCAACCTATTAAAAGAACAAAAAAGAGGTTTTCCAGCTTGTGTGGCTGCATCGTAACACTTCTTTATGTCTTCCACATCTTCAGCAATTGGTTTCTCACAATAGACGGCCTTGCCTTAAAATAGAGAAATTTTCTTATTTATAGAGGACCTTCAAGTTATCGTTGGTTTATTTTTGTAAATTTTCTACCTTCATGTCATAATTTTATACTCCATTTTGAATAATATCTTTTTATAGCGATACATAATGCTAGACAGTGGATCTAGTAAAATTTAAGCTAAAATATTTGTCGTCTATATACGGTAACTATATATAATATTAATAAATAGAAGCGATGAGTCATACTAAATTTATTTACTCAGCAGCTGCTGTGGATTCTAAACTGGTATAAATGAAAGATATGATTGATGTTATAGCTACATCAAGTAAAAAATCAATACTTAACTGACTATAATCTATTGGAAAAATATTTTAAACAATATATGCGTATAAATAATCTAAATAATACCTTCCAATATATAATCTTGGATTACAAGAATTCTTATCCATTTACTAATATTTTATGGTAATAAATTTAGTTTATCACATAGGATATTAAAAAATTAATAAGTCAAAATATTGTTATCACTATTATTACAGAAATCTCCAAAAAACAAATATTAATCGTTAATATATAAATTCATTGTATTAACTCAGAAAACATTTATTCTCGTTTTACTATAGTTTTATTTCAATAACATATTACATATATAAAATTTAAAAACAAAGACTTTCATTCAATTCCCTTAATTTGTTTCCTTTTCATAAAATTTCCATTATTATTTCATATTATATAACAGCCTCATATGGCTGCCAAACCGCTATCTATATAACGATGCATTGAATCTATAATGACCCCATTTTGGATAGTAAATTCAGAAATAAATTATTACGGTTTGACGATCTAGAAATGATTATGATTGCAAGATCGAGGTCAAATGACATAGTTCAACGAGAACAATGCGACGCTTTTTATTCTGCTGTGAAATGGAATCTAATAGTATAGGTACACTAATTACGGATTTTTCATTTTCGATTATTTAAAAATAATATATAATTGATTAAACTCCATTTTTAGTCTTTTAGGATAAGTTATAAAAATGTTACAAGGTGAAAATTTCAGTAATTTATTCAAAACAACTTTTTAACTGAATCAACAAGAATGTTTATATCGATTTATTCAAGCGTTAATTACCAAATATATTACTGACCTTATTATCTATATGATATGAAACCCCCACGAAAGAATAAGATTCTACTAACCGGCTCTCAATGATCGACAAATGATTTCTTCGTGTGTGAACGTTGGAGAGCTGACAACCACAGCATCTATTTCGGGATCCGATAAAATTAGATCGGTTTTTGAAAATGGAACCACCTGCGCATTGACACGAAAGCGTGACACAGTCTTCTGGGCCAATTCCACATTCTCGTCGACAATATATTTTAGTTCAGTCCGACTATTCTCCAACAAATTGTGAAAGTGAATATGGCCAGCTCTTCCTAACCCAAAAATGGCCACTGTGAAAAATGCGGCTACTGGTTCTTCAGACATAATTTTTGTCAAATTATGTTATACTATTCTTTAAAGTGCAGCTATGTATTGCGGACAAACTTATCTCACTGATCATAAGAATAAATGACATACTCAAAGTTATACTAGCATACAAAGATTATACCAAGAATAATTTGAAGCAATCTCTAGCTCTATTAGTTGAAAAAAATCGATAATATTATTTGTAAGGCAATATTAATATTATATTTAGTATACTACTAGTTTAGTAGTAAAATTTATTTATATACTATATATATATATGTATACCATATTTAAATATGATTTACTTTTTCTAAAAATATAATTTTAAAATAAAATAAGATGTATTAACAAAGCAAGTGATTCGATTTAGAAAATTAAATTTCGAACATAAATGATCAAGTTCAACATCATGAAAGGTGTTTTACATTTTTTGTCAGTCATTCAATATAATAAATATTTACTATTAGTAAATCCTGAAATCCAAGACCGTGACTATTTAAATCTAAATCTATTGTAAAATTCTTGAAGTCACTTTGTGGAAAGAAAAAAGGAAGATATAACTTTTAAGTTCAAATAATTGTAATCAATTTTATGATAAAGTTTTATTTGCATATTTATTTCAGATCATAAAGAAACCAATTGCTGAAAAAGTGGAAAACATGAAGATCTGTTAGGATGCAAGCAATACGCAAGCTAGAAAAGCAACAAAATTGAACCAACAAAATGTGTGGTTTTCATCTCTTTCTTCGAATTATGAATTCTTTTTAATCGCGTTATTTAGTTAAAACTAAATTCATTTATTAATTCAGAAATTTAATTAATAAATTATAACATATAATTTAAGATTCAACTTGCCACACATTGGAATTATTGTGCACTTTAGAACAAAGAATTAAAAAATATTGATACATATATTCAAAACCAATTGATCAAAAAAATTGCTTCCTCTACTGTTCAGCAGGTTGTTAATTGTACAGTTGTACAGCAGTCAAAAATATATGTGTCTAGTGTACACAGTATATATTAAAAGAAAAAGTTTATTGGTTATATATAGTACACAAGAAGATTGCTTGAGGAGAGAATGATTTTGTGAACCTGGTAGTTCTACAGAAGGGGTCAGAGAGTCTTTTGTCCCTAGAGTGAACTTTGAAGCTTTCTATTATTGGGTTGTCACCTTCTATAATATTGTCTTGTATCATTCAAGATCTTTACCCATCGTTGACTGTTTTTTACTTTTGTGAGATAGTGAGTAGAATATATTATATTGAAATAAATAATTTATTAGAATGAAATAAAAATGATAAAGTAAATTTATTAGAATTGTTTTTAATTATAATATGTGGTATTTAAGAAGTAGGAGAAATTAATGAAGTTAGTGAGTTTGATATTGTACAATTATTTGGTTATTTGTATTACAATGATTAAGCATTTACGTACTAAATATTATACAAAATAGTCGAAAAATAGAGAAAATGTTGATTTTTTCACATATTAGGAATGTTTAAAATTTATAGTTATGTACTTCAAAGTCGAAAACGAACCAACAATCTTTGAGTATATGTTTTTTTGGCGGGGCCCAAAGTAACAGGTAAAATAAAAATCAATTTACTAAAAAATGTCAAAATAAATTAAAATAAACTGACATTTTTTTTACCTGCATTAGCGCAGGTCCCAAGGAGGAATCCTCACTCCCCCCTATAAGGCCGCCCGGTCAATGAAAACAACGAATACAATGATTGTAATGAACAATTGTGAATAATATGTGTGCTAAAGATACCTTATAAAACATGTCTTCTAATGCTTTAAAGATTCATTTAATAAATATTGATTAAAATGAAGAATTAAATATAATTAAACTTGTATCATTTATATAGAAAAACTCAAACACAGGTAATAAAGGAGTTACCTAGAATTCATTACAACATGGAGGATTTTTATATTAGGTAGATTATATAACCTTTGTAGTGTGAACCTTGAAACTATGTAGCTAAATATTTTACATTTATTTAAAATTTTACTTATATTTGATTTTCTGTAGTATTAAAATTTTATCCTCCATATTTTAACTATATGTACTGCCGTTAGAAAAAATTAAAATCTTTACATATAACCCATACTTGGTACAAAGACTTTAAAATAACCTAAAATAATTACTTCGTTTGTCATGAAAACAATTGTAAAATATTTTCATCTAAAATCATTTTTCAATATTAATTTTTTCAATAATTATCTTTTTCGAGTTGCACCAGACACTAAGGATTAAGGAAACTTTCATACAGAAAAAACTATTATTATTTTTTAAAAATCCGTTTAATGCACAATTTTCGCGTACGTAGCACTCAAAAGCTGTCGTTTCTGCAGTCAAACATTAAAACAGCTTTTAAATTTAAATAGTTTAATAATGAAATTGAAAAATAATCACAGAGACCTACTTTATATCAAGCTACACATTATAACTCACCTGCTGCCAAGCACATAAGAGTCAGATTTTAACTTATTGGTGTCGAGTGTGCGGTAGGTTAGTGATAATTTACGTCATGAATGTTAGACCATAATTATTATCATACAAAGGTAAGTGTTAGTTATATTATAATAACAAAACGTTATAAAGTATATTTTAATATATTGTCATATATATTATTCAAAAATTTAAAATTATTATTGATTTAAAATAAACTGTTTTTTGCACAAAATTATTTTTTTATACGAATAATAACTGCAATCAAACAATATTTAACTATAAATCTCAAACATTGAACATGCCTAATTGCAAAATCGTTGTATAAATAATTCAAATAATTCTGTTTTAACGATTTGATTTTAAAAAATCCCTATTGCTCCATCTACAAATATCTCATTAAGAATACCGCAGCCATTACAATAAACAATGAAAAAGTTTATAGCGCACAAATATTGTGAAACTTAAAGTATTTCACATTTTATATCTATACATTTTTTTCTAAGTCGCGGTGGCCGGTGCAGTTATTTTGAACCTCAGACTATTTTCAAACAATTGATTTTTTACCGAGGAATAACCGATTGAGAACCTTTGAAGTTTACTTCCTACTTCATTACCTTCCAAACCCTCCTTCATTACCTGCCCAACCCTCCTTCATTAACTTCCAAACCCTCCTTCATTACCTGCCCAACCCTCCTTCATTAACTTCCCAACCCTCCTTCATTACCTTCCCAACCCTCCTTCATTAACTTCCCAACCCTCCTTCATTACCTTCCCAACCCTCCTTCATTACCTTCCCAACCCTCCTTCATTACCTGCCCAACCCTCCTTCATTACCTGCCCAACCCTCCTTCATTACCTTCCAAACCCTCCTTCATTACCTTCCAAACCCTCCTTCATTACCTTCCCAACCCTCCTTCATTACCTTCCCAACCCTCCTTCATTACCTCCCCAACCCTCCTTCATTACCTTCCCAACCCTCATTTAATACCTGCCCAACCCTCCTTCATTACCTTCCCAACCCTCATTTAATACCCAAAACCCGATAACATGTATAATGTATAAATTTTCACAAAGTGATGAACGCATCTATATACTTATAAAGTTCAAAATAGTTGTGTTAATAATAATAAAATTAATACAAAAATATATTTTGAAATGAACTCAGAAAATGTTATATTATGAAATTATTTATTTACATATTATAGGTATATATGTTTAGCAAATTATAGTTATAAAATTTATCAAAGATGTAACCAAAAATCTGAGTCAATAATCATCACGAATGCAATGACTATAATGAACAATTGTGACAATATATATATTAGTGACGTGAATTATTTTTCTTAAATATACTCCTCATGCTCTCAATATTTATTGAATACATAATCTGATATTATTGTTGAAAATAAAGAAATAAAAAATTAATTAGTAAAATTATAGCATTTATTTTGAAAAATACATCAAAGGACTCAAAAGGAGTTGGCTGGAATTTATTACAACATGCATATTTTATTATATCAGGTAGATACAATTTTTGTAGCACACACGTTCAAATATGTAAATTTAGTATTATTATAGGTACATGTTATCACTGAATTTATTTGTATTAATCATATTTAATTAATTATATTTCAATCGTATTAATCATGCTTTTAGATAAAAATAAGATCAATTTAGGTCAAATGTTTTCAAAATTAATTAAAGATATATGAAATTTATTTTCAATTTGATTTTGATTGATTGAAAATCAATATGGGATGGATTTACTATCATGTAACTTAATTAATCTATTTGTGTAATTATAAAAAAGATAAATATTAATAAGTGGTCTAATAGACTTCATTACAAAAGCCATACATAATAATTAATTCAGCTTCAAGTAATTTAGAAGAACTGTAGAAGCACGACGTCACTGTTCAAATCGTATTAAAAAGTTGAACAAGACATCTTAAAACATCAAACATGAAAACAAATTCAGTAGAAGATGACTGAATTAACCAGTTAAGTTATTGTAAAGTTATTGCAAATTTTACTGTGCATTAAAGAAAGCATATATAACAAAATTCGTATCAATGTTCTATCATTAATAGCTATTTAATTTTTTTAGATACACAACTGTATTTTTGCTGAAAGTTTACTTAGGGATAAAAATTTAAGGCTTATTTGGGGTTTATATAGGTTTTAGTATTAAAGTTTATATAAAGACCATTTATACATATATAAATCTTTTTCATAATTATAGATATAATAATAGTTATACAAAAAAGTTTAAACTGTTTCTGGGCTCCGTTTTCTTTTTTGATCTGTTGTAATTTCTCAAGCTGCACAAGCAATCCATTAGTATAGAGCCACGGTCCACACATCTGGCTACTTTGACAAAGAGATTGGAGTGCTTAACAACCGTTTATGCTCTTATATCCTTCATGTTTGAGTATAATACCTATTGGTGAAAAGGTATAAGATATAGTTAACTTCGGATATACGAGTAATACCAGAGCTAGCCTTCTATTGTTTGGGAAAAGTAGAGGAGTTGTGGATGCAAGGAAGGATTCGAACGATTTTAGGTATTCTATCTGGCTCTGCTCTGGTGGGGTTTTCATAAAATAAGGGAAAGCTTAGTTGCTCCCTTCAGCTTCGAAGTAGTTGATGTTTGGTATGTGGCAACCGAATTCCTAGAAGATTCCTGTTTTATCAGACATTTAAACCTTAAGTATCTCAAAATAATCTTTCAATAGATTTGATTAAAAATATAAGCACACTAATTAATAGTAATCTATATTCCATAATATCTTTAAGGATATTATTTACAATTTAAACTTTTTGATGACGGGACCCTGTTAACATATTAAGGACACTGTTAACAATGTACAGTATGATAGAAGATGTTTTGTAAAATTTTACGTACCAGAAATATCACAGAGAATCTTCCGTGTTACATATTTTGATCTATAGACCGACTGCCTTATTTATGACGAAAATGTATCTCCTATTTGAAATGAATATGTTTACTGGGCCAAACGATCGTTTAACGGATAGAAACGGTATTGATTTCCCATAGATTAGCTGTCTGAAGATAAATCTATAAATTATAGTTAACAAATAAAATCAAAAAACGATAAATAATAATTTTACATTTAATTTATAAAAAAAATAATTTGACAATTCAGATGCAAATCCGTATTTATAAAAAATATAATCGTACCGTTCAAGTTATAGAAATTATTCAAACGAGTAGAAACATAAATTATTGTTTTACTCAATTTATATAAGATATAACAAATCAAAAAAATAAATATTTTAAAATTAAATGAAGGAAAATTTGGTATATAAATATATAATGTAATTATCAGAAAACAATAAAAAATAATTTATATTACATAATTACAATTATCTGGTACAAATAATGAATTAAATTTATTCTCAAAAGACTAACAGATTATAAATATCAAATAATATATATGAACATGTCACCAAGAGGTTGCACACTCTTTTAATGTCAAAATGATCATGAAATTGATATTTCACGAGAGGGGATTACAACTCTCTCATTGATACGTCGAAACGAGAGCACATTATAAATAATATTGACGGTTTTAAAACAAACATACAAACTATTATATAATATGTCAGATTATTTCCACTGCCGATTTAAAAAAAATAAATTATAAGAATTTACTTAAAACCGCAAGTTTTCATATTATATTTAAGTTCAATCATCATTTAGCATTGATTATCTAATAATAAATGAATAATACTTAATTAATCTTATATATACATTTAACTGACTAATATTTTTCTAGATTTAGTTATTTACAATTTTCACATATACCTAAGATCATTATCATAGATAACAAAGTTAATTGAAGTATATTTATATATATAATGCTGATACAATAATTTTATAGTCCCGAAAGGTACTTCTATAGAAATATTGTTCTTAAAAACACTTCATAACGGAGATAATATTATATCCAACATAAATAAGTACTGAATACAAAACAAATAACTTTTACAGAAAAAGAAAATTAATACAAATGACTGTGTCAAATTCTATTGTTTTTGAATGACAATAAAATCTTATTCATGCCTTATTCTGGAGGGGGCATGATCAGATCATCGTCCAGTAATATATCATCATTGGACGAATTATACGTTTGATAAGATGAGTCCTTCGTGACAGACTTCACAGTGGATGAACCCCACTCCACGTCGCTGGACCCCCCAGTCAACGTCCTCGTGGAACTTTTAACGTGGGCGTTTTCCAACAAAGTGTCCTCAACAAGAGTCCCAAGTGGTGAAACGATTGTTCCGGTATTAGTAGCGATTGTGGAGTTTGTGTCCGTAACTAGGGTAGAGTCGAGAAAGGAGAACGATTCGGACGTCGTATATGTTGTCTCAAAAATTCTCAACAGATCATCCTGGTAAACCCGATTTTTCCGTCGGAGAATTATTAGATCATTGCGGAGTTTCTGATTCTCATTTTCCAGCATGCTAACATATTCATCTTGTTCACTATTCGCCTGAAATATTCAAAAAACATAAACAGTTTTTTATATAAACATTTAAAAAAGTCATTCGTTAATTAGGACACAAGTTGCTCCGATTTAGAACGAATAAAACACAATTTCATTCAACACATTAAATAATTCAAAAAGTATCACAGCCAGTGTAGTCCATAAACAAAATAATTGATTAAACAATTATTCTGCAAACGGAATCAAAATAATTTATTATTGAAAGTATTCATATTTGTGTGTTTTGAGTGTCTTCTTTTAAACTTTTCCATAAAATTTATTCTTTCTTACTATTTAAAATATTCTCATGAGTAAAAAAACTACAAAACAGTTATACAAAGTAGCATTATATTATAACAATACAAAATATTGTCAGTAAAAATCAAACTATTTATCTCAAGTAGGTTTATTCATTAAAAAAATTAACTGCACCACGAACGCCTTTGAGAATACACGTGAATTGTGCAAATAAAATGGTATAATACTATTAGAAATATGAAATACCACATAGTTGAATGAAGATATATACAGATCAATATTGACTATGTGACACCGACTACGAAAATAAAAAATAATTCGATTAAAGAAAAATAATAATCAATCTATTAAACAGAAGATATATGTGTGCGTGTATGGAACATGTGTTATGTATTAATATTTACATGAGCGAAAACATATAATATACAATTAATTGTGTTAAAATAATTATGTTGTCTATACAAGTCTGTAAATAATTATCGCAGTGGTAAATGGATGTCAGCTTTCGTTACTTCAGTAAAACTATAAGGTCTCTTGTGAAGGTTTGTTTAATTCGTTAGTGGTCAGAATACAGCGTTTTCGACAGAACCAGAGTTTTGACTCACATAGATGTGAACATTTAGGAAATAAAATACAATATAAAAAATATTTGAAGTATTAATATTTGAGCTTTTAACTTTTGTTTGAAAATATGTTATTTATAATTGAACATAAATAATTTAGTTTTTTTCTCAAAAGAAATTGAATAACAAAATAAAACTGCAGTTTTTAAATAAGCAGAAGCTCACAAACATCAAACAGACATTTCTGATTATTCAACTGTAGCGGTTGTACGTACTAGTGAAGGTTTAAAATAAAGATATGTTTTAACCATACCAGTGAAGGTTTAGTGTCAAATGACAGTCAATGTCTGACTCGTTCCACTGCTAAAGTGCGAATGATAAAGTTACAAATACTCAGCTTATTACACCGATTATTCGTCATCAGTTTTGGGAAAGGGCGTCATAGTTTCCAACGATGGAGGGGTATCTAACAAGTTTTCAGGATGATTCCCCGGATCCTCAAGAACAGGTGGCTCGACTAACCCCAAATCCAGATTCAACTTAATTGACGATCTTTGAGTCGTATTCGAGTGAATCTGAGAGAGTGATTGGATACTGGCGTCCTTGGGACGCGGCGAAGGACCTGAAGAGGTTGTCATGGAAATGATGGAATAACTGTTACCCACTGCGTCCGACGAAGAGAATTCCTCCATTCGAGAAGAATGCCTCCTGAAGACTTTGATCTGTTTCTCCAGACGTTTATTGAGATTATCAATCTCCTTGATTTCGTCGTTAAGTGTTTTATTCTCCTCCTCTAACCTGCGCACATGTTCGAAGGGGTAATTATCCATTCTGCTGTTGTTCTGTTCAATACAAAGTTGTGAAATCGTCAATTTTTCAAAGAGTTAAATGTCACAGGTCGAACGTAAAATATATCCATAACTATATTTACAAAAACTGATATGAATAAATATGAAAAAACGCATATAGGTTTAATAGAAAATGTTTGGTTGAAAAATTAGAAAACAGTTATATAGTTTTATAAAATATGAAAACTAATAAATAAAATTATAATATTATATTGAAAATCAAGATTTAAGAATGATAGATTTAAGCTAATTATCAAAAATTTTGTGAATATAAAAAAAAATTAGTTTCTAATTGAATTCAAACAAATATCACATAAATTAAGAATGATTTAAAAATAAAAATTCAAGATGTGGTAAAAGAAAATATATATTTGTAATTATATATGAAAATAATATTTAAAACGTAAATTTTCTAAAAGAATCCAGAAATAATGTTATACTTTAACCCTTTCTTTACGGGTATGTTAAATGAAATTTAAATGAAATTTTAAAATGTTGGAATCAAGTTAGTGTTAATTAATTTCCCCAACCACCAAATTTTCGCATCATACCGTCTGCCACACGACGTATGGGCGTATCTACAATTAAATAAATATTTATTTATAATTTATTCATGTTTAAACAGCCCAGTAAATTCCTTATAATTTGTGCTTCAAAAGAAATAGAAGCATAAAATTTATATAATACATCTAGAGGTGATAGGTATACTATACACCAATATTTATCTACCATTACGTGTGGCCGACGATACCAAAGTTAAATTCAGGAAATTAAGAATGTTCTCAAGTTTACCATTCTAATCCAATAAAACAAACTATCAATTTATAATTTATAAAATACAAATAAAAACAAATTTTCATAATAATTATAATTCTTCTATTAAAATATATAAACAAATTAATAAGAAATGATACGCTTTGTGAAATTAATATTATAATATAAAGTTTTAATAATAATATATAAATGGTCAAAATATTTATATTTTCAGAATTAGAAGTCTTAATAAACTGATATAATAAAATTAATATATTTTTTAATTCGGAAAATGGAAATATTTTGACAATTTATATAAGACAGCGTTTGTAAACCGAGAAATTATTAGTCAGCTAATAAAA
This sequence comes from Vannuccia rotundouncinata, assembly GCA_034780395.1. Classification (NCBI taxonomy): domain Eukaryota; kingdom Metazoa; phylum Platyhelminthes; order Proseriata; family Coelogynoporidae; genus Vannuccia; species Vannuccia rotundouncinata. The sequence continues at coordinate 4,079 of JAUZNC010002486.1, read as the reverse complement.
ATAATGAATCTTTATTCGTGATACGTTTTTCATGTAAATGATTAAATCTAAACATCAAATCAAATTTACAAAATTTTATTTTTATTTTTAATATTAATTTTTAGAACATTGGGATGTGATCATTTACATTAAAAAGTATAAGTTTGAATGTTTATACAAAAAGGTGAAGTGTTTGGTAATGTCACAACGTACTAGTTTTGTTTGCGAATTTGAATTGTGAATTGCATTGTTCACTTATCAAAGAATTTTTTTTATTTAATGCAGAACAACATTCGCATTTTATAGAGCCAACGTCATATTTCAAAAATTCAGAACCATCTTTGCTCTTTCCACAAGCAGCACAAACTTTTACTTTTGGTGCATTTTCACATTTGCATGTTTCACAAAACCATCCGTTCTCATATATAATGCCTTGTCGTTCCATATTTAGATTTCTGTTTTCATGAAATCCATCAACATCTTCATTACCTGAGTGTCCGGCAGCACTGTATTCATCCTGTGGATTCCAAGTATATTTAAAACTAATTTCTGCTCCTATCATCACTGATTCGTTGACATAACCACACCCATGACACACCTTGACGTACTCTGGATTCAAAGATGAGCAGTCCTTGCAAGTCCATCCACGTGTCAGATCTTCTTCATCATCTCGATTCAAAGAGCGTCCACGGTGTTCTTCTACGATTGAATCGAGTTGAAACTCCACATTGGAGTCCCCCTTTTCTTGATCAACAATGAGAATCGATGGATAGTAAAGACTGGTCTCAGTTGACGACAATTGCTGCGCGGAGTTAAGGCAAGCTGAGCATGGTTTGAAGCAAGGAGGATGTTCGCAAGAACACTGACTGCAATATCGATTCTGTATAATGTTTGTGGCAGTAGCTCCCGTTTTCGTAGCAGTTAGGTTATGCAGTGGTTGCTAGACTTCTAAGATGCGTCATAAAGATCTTGTTCTGCTGAAGGGGGGGGGGGGTAGTCAAACAATTTATCATTAAGAGAGCCAGAGTTGATTTGGAATAGCTGATAACATTTTAAACTCACTAAAACTTTATATTATTATTTTGATTAAACTTTTTCGTCATATGTGGATGTTAACCATGGACAAATATAATAATGTTATCATTTCGTTTAAACAAAAAAAGCTGTTCAATGGTACAATATTATTTAAATTATATATGGATTTACATCATTTATATTTAATCATACCAACTGATCCAGCAACTTTTCCGTCTGCAATTAACACGTTGAAAATCATCTTTAAAGTGTTGAATTTTTCTCTTTAATTTATTGATATACTCGTCAGACATTTTCTGTTTCCTGAAAAAATTACAAAGACAAAAAATAACAACAAAATGTTGAAAGTTTGTTTTTTTAAAAAGATAATTATACAATTCAAAACTTACATCTTTTGCTAAATTGTTATGATATAAAGTAGATCAATTGCAATCAATCACGTTATATTCGGATATAAAATAATTTTAAATATACGTACAACCATAAACAAATAAAGGTTCAGTTTTCTTGCATACAATTTAATTAGTCTGTTTATAAAACCGAAAAAATAATCTGCACAAAATATATTGAATACTATTGTTTTCAGAATATCGCTTACAAAATGTATCGCTTTCAGAATTGACTGTAACTATGATTAAATAATTACCGTAAAAACTTCAGACACAAACGTTAAAACAATATCTACAATAACACAGAAAGAAGAGTATGTTATACAAAATATGCATGTACTTCAATCAAGGATAGCATCATTTAAATGTACAACTTATCAAGATGATATGTATAAAGTATTGTGTAAAAGGTACCACGAAATGTAGCATCAGGCAATTTATTGAAAGCCTAGTGATATTGCATTACATTATGTCTTTAAAGAATCTTAAGTTAATAGTGTAAAAAATATTTGAGTACAATCAAAACAGATTATAGTACAAATATGTAAAAAGAATAATTATTATTTAACGCAATATATGTTTATGTAATTCGTATAAAGTGATTAGATTTTATATTCGAAATAAAAAAAATTGTATTTTAAGTTACAGTGACGTATAAAATTATATTTTCACAAATAATTTGGGTGATTAAAGATACTATACCTGATACCATACAGTTCGTAGCAATAATATATGATATATGAACATTTATTAATTCAAATTACAATTATAAAACACTAGAGTACACATAAAACAAATATCTACATAAATTTAAAAAAATAATGATAAGATTCAAGTTAAAGTATAGCGATCTGTTGTACAGGTAGAAAATACAGATTCCAAGATATTTGGGAAACATTTGTAATTTAATTAGATCTCTAATTCTCAAAACTTTTCAAACATGCAGAAAGGGTACATTTATGACTTTTCAAAATATGAGAATTCAGAAATATTTTGTGAAATGAAGGTAAAAGATTAAAACAATAAAACCAAGTTATGCAAAAGTCCGAGAAAAGTTTGGAGTAAATAACAACCGTTAATAGTAAACCATGGTTAAAAAATGAAAATACAGCTATTATCACGTAAATAAGAATACATTATTCTTCGTTTTATACAATTAAAACAAATAACTTGAATTACGAATATATCTTAAAAATAAAAAAAATACCGGTTATCAACAGAAATGCAATCAATATGTGAACAGAATATAAAAATATGTAGAACCATTTCTAAACTTGACACAGATATCCTTTGATAATAGACAATTACTTCTAAAACCCTATGCTCTTCAGACATGACCGTTTCCCATTGGTATTTTGCAGTTTCTACACCTATCTGAGCCACATGGGGTATAGCTATTACAGGTAGCACATTTGATAGGCTTAGCCTTTCCCTTCTCAACAGACCGGGGCGAGGGTACATCAAAAGGATAAGTACAGTTATGACATTCATTCGAGGTTGACTCGTTTTCAAAATAGCATTTGCAACATTCCCATTTCGTTTTGTTTTCTATGCTGGGCAGGGGGAGAGAAACCAGGTCCGATTCGCAGCCAATGGCAGTCTTGAAATCATCTACGCTATCTATGTCGGAATTTTCCCATCCATCAACGGATGCTAAGTGTTCCTCAAGTCTATACTCGCGAACGACGTGCGGTGGGTTTCTGTTTTTCTGGAAAGAAAATAATCAAGTAGAAGAGAAAAAGAATGAAGAGAGAGGGAGAACCTGACAATCAACAAAAGTTCCCTTGTATAAAAAAATCATTGTTCGGGGAATAGTCCTGTGGCAGATGGGTCGACTTTGCAATTTCTGGTAACTATTGTTTATTTGCATTTCTGAATACTATAGACCGCGTAGTTAAAGAATCCATTGGATGTAATGACTGCCCACAACTGACATTTTTAAAATTCAAGATGGCCGCCAAATCACATTATTGGCTATAACTGTTGAACTATACCACAAAATCATAATTTTGGTATCTAGGATAGGGTTTTTCGGGTCAAGGAATCCATTTTTAATGTTAAAAATTACGATTCTATGTGGTATGGTTCAAACGTTATAGCGAATAATGTGTTTCGTCAGCAATCTTAAATTTTGAAAAAACAAAGCGTTAATCCTACATACAATGGATTCTTTAGCTACATTGTCTAGAGTAATCAAAAATGCAAAGAAACGATTGTTATAGACATTGCAAGGTTTTGCCAACTGGAATAGAAGCCGAAGTTGAGTTGGTGGTTCGAGGAATTATAGATTATGCAAATTTGAGGTTTCCACGAGTCTCCTGTTTAATATGTGAAATTAGGAGTGGATTTGAGTATAGGTATGACTGTTGAGGACACGTTTGTGGAGTAGTAAATTTTATTAAGATTCAAAATTAATGAAAAAGACCCAAAAAATATTTCTTTGAGTATCTTCCTTCGGGCTTCCTTATTTAAACTTAAATTAATCGGTCGAATATAGTATTGGAACAGTTCTGGGTGAGACTATCTCTTCTTGGGGAACTGTACACGACAGGATATTTTAATAACGTAGGTAAAAGGTATTCCAGCAGATCATTTGATTTATCATCTTGACGGGTGATTATCAATTATGAAATGGAGAGCGTTGGAGTATAGGGCTTCAGCTATTACAGTGCGCTT
>JAUZNC010002475.1:0-37480 GCA_034780395.1 Vannuccia rotundouncinata | reverse complement strand
TTGGAGCAAAGGATCTAACATGATAATATAATACAATTATGATGGCAGATCTATATATTTATTATTTTGGCAAAATTCATTTAAGATTGAATAATAATTGAATATATGTAACAAAATTATCTAATTATAAGAAGATAAAATTGCCTCTGGTTTTACTGTAAATGCTGTACAAATAAGCATTAATGCTGTATCATTCTTACATAATATTTTGCTGGTGTATGTTTATTTTCTTTTTAAGAGAAATGTGAGAATTTTCTTTATTATAAAGTAAATATAGGCAGGAAATTCTGTATATTATGCACAATCATAGCCACTCAAGGGCACAAATTGCTGCCAGATAAAGTTAGGTCGGGTTGTAATATATTTCAGTATATAATCCAACATTGCTTTTATGATATATTTGCATTACATAATTCCATTTAGAATCAATGTGCAGATCTTATAAAATAAAAAAAGCATGTGCCAGATATCAATTGACATTGATTATTTTTACAAATGACTGTATACAGCCCACTGTTGATAGATTTAACATTTATTGAAGAATCAAATTAAAGAGAAGAAAGTGATGACAATAACGATTTTGAAGAAGACCAAAGAGAATTGAAAGAATAAGTAGCTAATTATGTAGTCAAATGTATAAAATTGGACTACAACTATAATTATTACACAATAACTAAATCAAGGTACAATTATAGCTACCAATAGTAATAATAACAATAATAACAAATAAATTGACAATAATTCAATTATCAAATAAATTATATATTATAATATATGTAATTATTAGGATTGTAATATAGAAGTAGAACAATCAAGAACTCCAATCAGCAAAATGTATAAACAGAAATTGTGAAAATACTGCTTCTCCTTAAGAACAAAGAAAACATAAAAATATCACTGTTGCTACCAAATTCTAATTAGCCAATCAAAATATTATTAAGTTCATCTCTTTGTCTATTCTGACCGATAGAATTTCAATTCCAATTTTAGTGTCAATTGCCCAGTGCAGGGTTCATATGGATCCTGGAAATCCTCGAAAAGTGATGAAATTTAGAAATTTGCCTGAAAATCATGGAAATGTTCTGGAATTTTCTAAAAAATATTTAAATAAAATGTTATTGTCCTGCAATTTCATTATGTTGCCTAATATATATTTTCCACAAATATATTTCATGGTTTCAGTATAACCACCTTTAATAATCAACATTTTGTGAAAATTAAATGTAATGCATTATTTTAATTTTTTAAAAGGCACCATTATACCTCGATGATTTAGGCAGCATATACTGATGCTGATTAAAATGCTCAGATATTTAAACGTGTCATATCCAGTGCCTTTTATATTTTCCAGGAATTGTAATATAATATTAGTATTCTCATCTGAACATGCATATTTCTCTATATGTGTATTCTTTCGAGATGATGCACAACAGTAGAATGATGCTTTGTTTGATAATTCGGCAGAGTCAGCTTTGGCCCTGAGTATTTTACTAGTCATGGAAATATAGATACTCTCACCATCCTTCATTTCGTCTGGTGATGAAAATTTTCTAACCATTACTGAATCAATGAAATAATTACTGACCTGAATAAAATCACAACTATATTTGACTCCATACTTATTGAAGTTGACTTTTCCTATTTCATTGAGCCAATTATTATGAGGTATAGCCTTCAATTGAGTTATATGATTCTTTCCAGTTGTGAAATGGGAGACTGAAATCTGCTGAGAGTGTAGCATTTCTAAGATATAAGAAAAGATAATTAAATATACCTGATTAAGATGCATGAATAGATCTACTTACTTGTAATGGTGTATAGTCGATGAAAACGCTGAAATTTAAATGTAGAAATTTAATTTAATCCTCTTTAATTTACTGTGTAAAGAGGATTCTTGTTTATAGACTGTTAAAGAGACGTAAATTACTTACAGAGAGGAAGTGCCACCTTATTGTCAGGTGATGTAGTTTCTTTACTCCACTTTCAAACTGATATATATATATATATATATATATCAACATCCGAAATGCAAACTATCATATCCCGATTTTTTTAAAAAACGAGTTAGATATTTGGATGGTTCAGTCTTGGGTAGATGCACTTTTCTCTTAATGGCGTATTCCTATCTTTTTTCATTATTGAGTTATAACACAATGTCAAACGATCTTATTCATCATTTATATTATACCAGGTGAAATCCAAACTATTGTATTTTAAAAATGCAAAGTATCATATAACTTCTTCTTTCTTTGAATGCATTGTTTGTTTAGTTTAAAACATAATGCTATTCTTTAGAGTTTGCACCCTTTTCCCCACTCTTTTCTATTCTGAACAAATTCAAGGATTGTTTCAAAATTGCCTGTGATCTTCAAGCTCTTTAAGGAAGATTTGCCACTAGGTGGTTTTCTTCTTACCTGGTCCACCACAAAGATGTTTCATAGTTTCAAGAAGTATTTTCTTGATTGTTGAGTTTGCTGGTAATCTCAACATATGTCCTTGCCAATTGCATCTTCTGATTTTGATTGTTGAACTCCAGAGTTGTGTTTTTGTGATTTTGTAGAGGTTGATGTTGGATATGATTTTTGGCCATGTGTATCTTGTTATGCATTGAAGAAATTTTTTTTGTTGCTTGTCGATTTTTTCTTTCAGATTTTTGGTTAGATTCCAGATTTTATTCTTGTAGAAGAAAATTGATTCTACCAATGTGTGAAAGAGTTGCTGCAGAGCAGGTGTTTGATTTGATTGAATACATTGTTAGCTAGTTGGATCCTTCTTTATATCTCTATTTGTGTCAAAATAGCTGCCTATGTATTTACAATCTTTCCAGGATGTTTCTTTGATCTTGATCAGATTTTGTTCTGTTTTTTCCTCATTTAGGTTGAGATTATAATCCAACAGTCTGTTCTTAACAGTGGTATATATATTATTTGAGTCTACTTGAGCTGTGGTAATGTATGTGATATCATCTGCATATTGGATGTTTAGTTTGTGATCATGACTATCTATTCTATCATCTTCAATTTAATTCGGAGACTATAATTGTGATCATGTATAATATGATTAGTTGGTTTTTCCCCTAAAGCTTTTGACAGATAGTAAGTAAACAAAACTGGGCTTAAACTGTCTCCTTGAGGGATTCCAATATTTATTTGACAGATGTCTCCTTTAGTGTTGCCACATCTGATTTTGAACCTTGATTTGTTAAGGAGAAGGGCAATAAGGTGAGTTTCATCTTTGCTGAGTGTGTAGTTGAGGTATTTTGAAAGTATTTTCCTGTTGACGCAGTCAAAAGCCTTTGACATGTCAAGGAACATTACATTGAATTCCAGATTTTTCGAAGTATTGGTTTTGTCAATGAGAAGATTAAGAGAGAGTAGATGTTCTGTAGTGGATCTTCCTCTTTAGTATGCTGTTTGTGCAGTATTGATTTCTTTCTCAAGTCTGTCTCTGATTCTATGTAGTATGCAGCTCGCTAGAATTTTGTGAGGGGTAGTTGAAATCATTATTGGTCTGAAATTACTGGGTGGACCTTTCGTTTTTCCAGGTTTAGGTATTGGTATTAGGATGCTGTATGTTAGTTCGGTTGTGATGTTGCCTGTTTCAGCTATGTGGTTGTATAGGTTTGCTAGATCTTGATACATTAGGAGACTACATTGTTTGATCTCTTCTGAATGTATTTTGTCAATTCCTGAGCTTTCGTTATTTTTGAGTTTGAGGACTGCAATTTAATTTCTTTAGCTGTGAAAGGAGTTGTCATTTTAGTTGGTGTGATTTTATTGTTGTTATCTTGTTCTATGAATGCTTAATTGTAGAATTGTTTTTTGAAATGATCAGTTAATATAGTTGTTTGTTGGTGTTCATCAGTGATAAGGTTTCCTTTTTTTGTATTTCACTATCATTTTTTTCTTTGGTTTGAGTTTTTTTAGTTTTTTAACAGGGTTGAACATGCTGTGAGAGTCAAAGGATAGGATTTCTGTTTCCTCAATTATGTTGTCAATTTATTCATTTTGTTTTTTTCTTGTTTCTTTGTGAATGATGTTAAATATGTTGTTTCTTACTTTTTTTGAGATTTTTAAACTTAGTATCGTCTTTTCTGTTCTTCATTTTGATCATTAAATCTTTCTGTTTGTCTGAGTGTGTTTTTAATTTATCATTTACTAAATATATGTTTTGAAATACGATACAATTTATTTTATTATTATATAGTTATTTCCTGTTTTACTACTTATAAAACGAATTATTTTTACTTTCCTAAATATTCTTTTTGTAATTATAGAAGTTAGTATAGTAAATAAAAACTAAAAAGAGAAATATAGGTGAACAAATTTATTAACAAATACCACTTAATGTAATAAGAAAACATTAAACAGATTAGTCAATGTAATAAGAAAACATTAAATAGATTAATCAATATAATCATAAAACAATAATCAGGTTAGTTGTAAAGTTTGTAAAAAGGTCATTATTCGGAACTTGATGTTGGAATACTTTTATAGAAATCATGGCACCAAGATGGGATTGAATTATTGTGACAAGCCCTCATTAACCCGTCTTTTTTGGCTACAGAAATGGGAATCTTGTTCTTGTAAGCCTTTTTGGATGAGACATCTGAAGGATTAGGTAATTGACCGATTCGGATAATTGGTAGAACACTGTAATTATCGTTTGTCGTATATTTCAAGAATACTTTCCCAACTGAGTTCTTTTTAACATTCAGTTGTCGTATCTTGAACTATTTCACAATGTGATCGTCTACTGAATATTTGGTGTTTTTGAGATAGATGGTTGGATTTGTTTCCAGTCTTTGAAAGACTGACGAGAGAGTTGTATTATTTCATAGGGCTCACCAGTTTTTTTGGTGACTTAATTGTTGTGGAAATTTCCATAGGATGAAAGAATTCTCGGTTTTTCATGGAACATTTGATAACGCTATGAATGTTATCGCTCTCCTGCTGAGTGTGACCTCGTACATAAGAGACTTGAGTGATTTCATCCATATGTTTGCTTATGACTACTTTATTTCTATTGTGGCCTCCACAGGCATCTGAAGTAAAAACAATTTCTTTGAAGCCTTGTTCGTCAAGCATTTAGATGTATATTTCCAATATACTACATATTTTATTCGACCCTTTTTTCCTTAGGTGTCATCCCATAATAATAAATAATAATAATAAACTATATTTATAAAGCCCCTTATAAACACAAGGTTTCTCAAAGCGCTGAGATTGAGATAAAAATAGTAACATACTGTAAATACTATAAGGAAGTCAATAAATGAAGTTAGATATTGTATGCAGTTTTGAATAATAATGTCTTAATATCAAATTTAAAAAGAGAGATTGTAGGAGAAGATTTAATATCGGTTGGGAGGTCATTCCACAAGTATGCTGCATACACTGCAAAAGCGCGGGAGCCGTAACATGTATAAGTGCGCGGTATCACTATTTGAATTTCATTATTGTAACTGAGATTACGTGTTTGTTTGCAAAGTCACATATTATTGGAATTTTTGAGTTAATGGATCTTGCATTCCAAAGAGCAAATTTTATATTTGATAGTCAGTCTCGTGTTACAACCATAGGTAACAATACGTTTTTTCAGTAACAGTTCTCGATGGTAAAGTTAAGAACATGAAGTTTGCTTATATAGAAAAAACAACTTCTTTCTGATTTTGGTATCAGTATTGTAGCTTGTAAATCAAAATTTGCATATTTGAATTTCGAATCAACTTTTTCTTGATCCATAGCTAAATTTCTTACAACTCTAACTGCTCTTTTTTCTAATACATGTTCTTTAAATTTTTCCTTCGCGTCGTCATCGGCTGTCTCTTTATTAAATGAGGAACACATTTGGCAAATGTCCTTCGATGGGTTAAACAAAGAAATTGGATGGTGTTCAAACACAACCTTGTCGAACATTCGATCGCTTGCTTCACCTACACCTTCTTCTGCACACCATTCAACATTTCGTCTGAAAAGCTCGGCTTTTGAAACAACATCTTCAAGATATGTACGCTCAGGATTTATTTCGCTTCTGTAAAGATGACCAGACACTTTTGGAACATGTTGAATAAATCTGATAATATTATTCGCGAGTTCAAGGTTGCCTTTGGGTAAAGTCCACCCCGTTTTACTTGTTCTATTATTCCTTCTTAATTGACATTGCTTAGTGGCGTCCTAAAAATCTAGTTCTCCATATACAATATACTATTAATCGCCCTTAAAATTATTAAAATCCGATACTGTATAGCCGAAATAAAAGTAATCAAGTACCTCGCAAATCGCATTTTACTACACTATACAAATTTAACCTCACCGCCAACAATTTTTAATTTTTGAGAAAATTTTATTTATAATTGTAAAAAAAGTAAAACACATGTCACTAGATACCTTTCAATAGGTATCAATGAGACAGATGTTATCATGCCTATTTTTAACTATACCATACTCACCGCCAACAATGTCTTATTTCCGAGAAATTTTTCTCACAATTTTTCTGCAGAGACGAGAACAATAGGGTCATTAAATCTTACAGCGGGGAATTTTCCCATGGTAGCATTCAATAAGTGCCAATGAGACATGGCGGACAAATTTCTATATACTAAATTCAAAACCGGCTAATTAGTATTTAAAATGTACTAAAGAAAGTAGTTAAGAAGAGTGTCGAACTAATTAGGCAGTATTAACAGGGTTCGAAATTAAGTTTTAACAAATTACCGTCAGACAACAATCTTCAGATGGTTATGGCGTGGCGTTCAGCTAGATTGCTGAATTGCATCTAATATGGATTTCAATAGTCTATTATAAAAAGTATTTCTATGTGAAAAACGAAACGAAAATTTCGCCCAACTACAAAAAAGTATAATTTTTAAATGAAAACAGTAACAGTAGGTATAATGCATAGCATGCATTATCAGTTAAAATAGTTTGTAAAATAGTTAAAACATGTTCAAGATTCCCCCCACTGCTCCCGCGTAATGGTAGGGAGGAATTTCACCAGCTTGTAGTCGGTCTTTTAAGCGAAATAATCTTTCTGGGACCAGCTTCTGTCTCTGACGGGGGAGGGTTCCGCCTGCTCGTAGTAGCTGCAGCTTGCCTTCTGAATTGGCTTGCTTTTCTTTGATCAATTGTATGAAGCGGAATACATCGGGGTGCGGTCGTTCCCATTCTTTTTTCATTTTTCCATGCCAACTTTCCAAAAAATTTGTTGTTCGAATTGATTCCAGATTTCCACAGGGAACCTTGCAGTAATTTGGTTTACCCATGTTGTAGTAACATAGTCCGTAAACATAACCACGAGGGGATCGTTAGCAACATCTTCATTAAGAGCCTCCAGCCAGACATCATCAATTAATTAAGGGGGTACAAGTGGCAGTGCTGTGGCTCGGTGAACCAGGCGATTAAATGAAGGTTCATCTCTGTACATATTTATAGACCCAACTGTTGGACGTGTCGCCAAAGTGCTTTGGAATAGTTAAAAAGACACCCCCTCACCTAGCTATGTGGAAAGAGTTGGTTGACTGTTACAATCACTGCTTCCTCAAAATCTATGCAAAATGTATCCGGTTGAAATTGGAGGCCAAGGCGTTGTGTAGCGGTTGTAATGAGATTAAATATTCGTGTATATGTGATCCCATTTTTGTAGGATAATAATGCGATACACATTGGGATCATTAACCCCATAACCGTAGAATGCAATGAGTACACCCGTGTGAACATTTCAGGGGAGATCTTGAAAGTCCCTTCCATGAAGACTCAGCTGCACACAAATGGCGTAAATTTTGCGAAGTACCGAAAACAACGATTCGGTCCTCCACGCCATCATTGGCAATGGCAAAGTTGCGGTTATCACGCGTTGTTGACCATTCACCGTCTATGTTTACTTCAGCACGAGTATGTGGCAGCTTAGGTAAACGTCTGGACCTCGCACGATAGATGGGATACTTGTCTTTTGAAAAAAATGGCAGGTGATCAAGATTAACGTCATTGAATGCCTCGCTAGACTCGCTTTACCGGTTTCAATGGTTCTTCAACAGCACACTGTTCGCAGAATTGACGGCTTTCTTTATTGTTATTTTTGATGGATACGGTGGGTGTGTGGTTGCCTTTTGATGATTGTAGTATATCTCCCTCAGTGACTGCCGTAAAATGGCAAGCTGTTGTAGGACATTTCCAATATTCCTTTCCCAAATGACGGCGATTTATACGTAACAAAAAACCTTGAAGACATAAGAGTCGGCCACCTCTACCTGACGTACAAATTCCATTGCTTCAAACTGAATATGATTTTGAATAATCACATACTATATATACACTGTGTTATTATTATATTAGGCTAAACGTCACTCAGTGATTAGGCCAAATGCACCAAGATAAAAGTTAGAGCTGTTACGTAATCACTATTAAGCATAACAATGGTTTGGCCTATTGCAAATAGGCAAGATGCAATGACACCCCAAAAGGACCTTGACAAATTTTCATCTATGAAGAAACTGTCTTTTAGGTGTTTAAGCTGACAATTAATCTAAATTCGTACAAAAGCTGGAAATAAATTAGACAATATTTTTATTGTTATTGAAAATAATGTAAAACAAATTTGTTAATAAAAATAAAGTAAAATTATTTTGTATTAAAATTATACAACAAAATAATCCATGTAGGATATGAAAAAAGTATTCCTATTAAGTATAGCATTAGTTGAGAATAAGTTATAACTCAGATCTAGGGGTGTCGTTTAGTCCAAGCCATTTAGGCCGAAAATTGGGTGAGATAGGAAAAAATTGCAACACTACATATCAGTGCAGATTTTATTTCAGTAATATATGCCAGATATATAACATATCAAAAGTCTAAAGCTCTCAGAATATAGGGTGCCTGTCTAAATTACAAAGACATAGATAGACCCCCTATTTGTACAATTCTGCTACAAATTTTGTTACTATTTTGATAAATATAGTCAGGTGGGTTATGCACGGGAGCTTTTTTTGTGACATATCACTATTGTATCAAGTAACTAATAATTAATAACTATATTATCACAACTATAACTTCATAAATACGTTTAATTTGTTTGTGTTTTGCAGAAATTATTATTTAAATAAGAATTATTTTGTAAATCATTTAAAACATCAATATTTTTAATATTTGTTATATATTGTTTAATATAAAGTTAGTATTACAATTATTTTATTTTTCAGATTTTGATTTAATGGCTTGTGACGCAGTTTTGCTCGAAGGCTGCTTTAATCAAACTGTTTTGGAAGTCCATTTTGCCCCATTCGATTGGGCAGTAGATTGTCTGGCTATTGTTACCAACACAAGTGTTGTGATAGGAAAAGTAGTTTTTGTATGTTTCAATAATATTTGTAGATAGTAGTTTTTACTGAATGTAATGGATGTATTCTGTGATCTTCAGACAAATGATACCTACCAATTTCAAGAAATTAAAAATGTGAGTATGCCTAAAGCTCCTACTTGTTTTGCTTGGAGTCCAGAAACCAGAGTGGACATTAACCCATCTTTAATTAAGTGAGTGTTATCTTTTTTTAACAACTTCTCAAATATTTATTACAATGCTTAGCTTGTTATTTGTGTAGTATATGGGATGTAACCACTTTTGCTATATATGTGAACTTAATAGACGAATTTCGTCTATAAAAATCCAGATAACATGTAATGGAAGTAAAATTATACGCTCTGTTTAAAATACATTTAAAAATCTTTTAAAAATTACCAATCGTTTCGGATATTGATATTAATAATTATTTTTTTTACACTGCTTGCACAAGTGTGTGGTGGTAGTTGTATAAAATGATTATAAATTTGAATATACATGATAAAAAATTATAAATACATCATGAATACATCATAACCCTTGGTGCCCAGTACCGAAAGGGGTTTTTGCCGAATGTTGTCTTGCATCGGTGAGTTGCAACATCGCCTCTTGTGATTCTTTTTTATCATTCTAACGTTCTCAATATCTGCTCTTGTGGTTTCCGGTAACATGTGACGCAAAGCCTCCTAATAACCAGTCTCACAAACTTTTTTGACAAGATTTTTTCGGGCGTGTTTGCGAAGAACCTCGAGTGATAGCCAGCCCTGCAGCTGTGTCATTGCACATACACTTCTGACCTTTCCAGCAACTGTCCTTGCCATAACTTTATAACCCCGATCGAGTAGGGTCTTTGCTTCTTGTGAAGTGTCATCTAATACTGTTTGACAATACATGAGATGGGGAATAGCGAGTGATTTCGCAAGAAGTTAGTTGTCACGCTGAGGAAGATACTTTGCAACTCGGCGGAGTGATTTAATTACTCCAAATACTTTCTTTACTATTTTCTCGCATTGAGGGAGCCATGATAAAGATGGGTCAATTGTCATTCCCAGAACCTCAATGGCCTCTGCGTAAAGTATGGCTTTGTCAACTATTAATTTTTTTTTCCGGTGATCCAGATGCCCGTTTTTGATGAGATCCACATTTGATCGCCAGTTATTTTTCGAAGCATTCTGATGCATTCTGAGTCATATCCAGCTTGTTTGCAGCTATTGAATCATTCGTACCCCATGAAAAAATTGTGGTGTCTTTAGCAAATTGCACTAATCCTAATTCGGCATCTTCTTTGCTTATCTGATTGTCACAGTCAAGTACGTATAAGGGGAAAATGAGAGGTCCTAATACGCTACTTTGCGGCACGCCATAGTCTTCATGACGTTCAGTGCTGTACTGTCTTGCATCTTGACCATTTGGCTTCTAGAGTAAAAGTAGGATGTAAGCAATTCAATTAATAAAAACAATTAATAAGTCCATATTTTGAATATCAACACAAATCTGTATTTTATATGATATCCTATTTGACATCCAGTAAACTAAAGATTGAATGTTTTATCGAAGAAAGCGATACGTTTAAGGGGGGGAAATGAGACATAGAAGACAATATGTTTTTGTGATTATATGAATTAAGTTAAAATGTATGTAGATATGTGCATTTAGAGTATGTTTCTCTTTATTTTCTCCTAGTTTGGTCATTAAGTAGTCCGCTCTTTTATCTACATGATAGGAATCTTGATTCCCAAATAAATTATATCTCTATCTAGTTGTGTAACTCAACAATTAAATAATTATTTTAAATTTAAATTAAAAGTGTGATAAAATTTGTGATTAAAATTAAAACATTGTGATAAATATGAAGTTAATAATCTAAAGTATTGAGAAATATTATGTTGAGAAATATTATGTTATTTTTAGGTTAGATAAATGATTATTCTTTCCTGTGTTTAACTTGCATTATAATTATGGTGTTATTTTAAAAGAGTGATTTACATATTTACTATTAAAGATTAAACCAACTTTCATTAAATTTAATTAATTTGTGATTATTTATTGTCCTGCCGGGTTGTATTTCTTTCAGATTTGTAGTTGGCAATGGCTCGGGAAATGTTGCAATGTACAGTTTTTCGGACGATTTGCGATTGAAAAGTGAAGTACGTAAATATTTATGTTTTTCACTTTCGGTTTAAAGAGTCTTTCTAAAGCTTTTAAAAAATATATCATTCTCCTTTTTAAAAAATTATTATCGTAGAATTTTGATTAAACAATATAATAATACAAATCTTAGCTTACTAATCGATAGTTCATTAACCAGCACACGGTTCCATTCTAATGCGTCCTGGAGCGGGTTCTTCTGAATGGTAATTTTATTCTCGTAATACTACTAGGTCGTGTATGAGAATTCTCAGTGGGTGGACTCTTTGGCCTTCTGTCCTAGTCAGCACGATCTTCTGGCAATTACCACGGCTGAATGTCTCTTGGTACTAGTCTCTACCAATCAGGGTCATCCAAGCATTCTTCACACTCTCCGTCTGACGTCAACAGGCCGCAGAGTTTCCTGGCACCCCCAAGTACCGGGACATCTTCTTATTTCGGAATCTGGTGGAAAATTGCGATTACTAAATACAGACCAATTTGGAAGGTGATAGGTTTATATAATAACTTCAAACATTTAGGGAATTAGAGCACATGTTGCCCATCCTGTTGTACCTTTTTATACAAGAATTCGAACTAATATGTAAAATAACAAGTATTATATTTTATTGATTTATTCTGATTTTTAAATTTAAACTATTCATGTACTAATTATCGAAAGATTCATTAGTATTATTATTGGATTTTTTAAACGTTTAAAAGCAATTTTTTGTATGTTTTTCAGACTGACTTGTGTTCTAATCGATAAAATGTGCTGGATTTCTAATTGCTGATTTTATATTCTATTGTAATTTTTAAGCAACGGTGTGCTCACGGTTGAGACTCTCTGTCGTAAAGCTCCCATATTCGATGTTGATTGGATGTCTGATTCATCCAATGGCTGGAACAATGACGGCTCAGCGGTATGCTGGTTGGCTGCTCTCACATCCCTTGATGGTCTTAACCTACTTACACTTGATGCACCATGGTAAGAATTATCGATCCATGTGTATCTTTCAATTGTAAGATGTTATAACACTCGTGTGTTTTGTTAAATCAGACTTTTGCTCGATGTGAATATGTCGGTTGGGCCTACATCTTTGTGGTATTAAATATGAAGTAATTAGTATTGTAATTAAAGAATATAGTAATCTAGAATTGTATTGTAATTAATATTACTGAAATAAAAGTTAAGTAAAAAGTAGGTGTTTACTGTTGTAGTGAATATATTATTGTTATGAATTTAATACATACATTACCTAGCGATTATCTTAACAATTCCATAATATCAAACCATTAACTACATAAAGTGAAATTCAAATAATAAACATAATATCAATAACAGAACTGATTAATTAAAACAACGACAACAATCTTGTACATCAATTTCGTCATACATTTTCACTCTATCGTCTATTTCTCATTGTTTTTTATAAAAGATAAAAAATATTCAATTAACAGTATTTATTTATTATTAGTATATTTGTGTTGTCTACAGTATTACTGAATTAATCTAAACATCAAAATTATTTTTACTTTTCTCCTATTTCCCTGCTGATAGTGAAACCATGCAAAGTGTTGCCGGTTTCGACAGTAATCAAGGAAAACAGGTCAGGTGGTGTCCTAATAATCCCTCCATGTTGGCTGTTATTGATGGACGTGAATCGGTCCTCAAGGTCATTAGCACTCGTCAAATGTCGGTAGGTGTAAATAATTTGGTTTGAAATTGATCTTATTCTTCGTTTGTCTTATTTTAATTGTTATACAATATTTAATTTTTTGGAAATTTAGAAAATATTTTCTGAATCTCTAAAAGTCTCTCTGAAAAATAATAAAAAGTAATTTTTAATTAATTTCATATTACTATAACAGGCGAGTAACATAGAGTAGGGTTTATATTAAAACAAATTAAATAAATCTGAGTTATCAATCAAAACTACATCCTTTTGTTTTGAGATTTTATCCATTGTGGCAAAAATATGTCCACAAAAATAAATATATTTCACATGGTTATAATATGAGTCAGCTATATCTTCTTATCTAATAATACATTATTCAGCGAAAGTCCAATAATATATAACAATGATGTAACTGCCATTTAATTAACAGGTTCTTGCCAACACAGAGGATTTTGATAACTGCAGAAGTTTCTCTTGGCATCTTCATCGTCCTCAATTAGCAGTCGTTCGACATTTTAAAGTCTTTTTGGTGCTTGCAGATTCTCATTGAACTCGGTTATTTGTGATTAAAAATTGTGCATTTATAATTTCGTATTAATTTTGTCAACTTTTTCATGAAATTTTGAAACAAAATAAATTATTTGTGTGAATAATATGTATTAAATTATACAAGCTTCATTAAAATTTGTTGTAGAAATATTACATAGATAAGTTTAAAAATTTTGTAAATGCATTTATAAATATATATTTTTAATTAATACTTTTCATAGAAAATATCTTTTAATTAAACTCCAAACATTGTGCTGTTAAAGTCATTCCTAGGTTAAATTGATCCGAATAAAATCTAATGAGAAAATACAAAATTTTTAATTATATTTCATTAATTTTGCTATAAGTAATACTAATAGCCTCTGTGATAATACGGTTTTTCAAAAAGGGATTTTACTATTTCCATGTATTGAATATTTGATTTGCAGTTATATACAACACAAAAATTAATTTAACTGCATTCGGATGACATCGCAATTAGACTAATTATATATCTAGTATCATTTGTGTTGAAATTTTAACCTGAAAAATCATAATTATGGGATAACATAATGCTAGAGATTTAATTAGGTAATAATCAGGATTTAATTTTGTATCTCAATAATTTCTAGTTTGAACTATTTCAAACCTACAAATTTACACGCCGCGTACTCATTTGAGAGTATATATCTTATTAATATAATGTTTCGGAATTGTTAACAATGATATAAATTATTTTATTTGGATCTCAAACTGTTTCAATATATTTTAATTTTATTCGTCAAGTTATCAGATCTGTAATTATTTAAAAAAAATTATATATTGTGTTCTAATAGGTATAAATAATAAATTTGTAAAACAATTGAAATTAACATGCCAATTTTAATATTTTACAATAATTTTCTGATATAATATATTTCTTCACGTCCAAAATGAAAAGAAAGTATGTAATAACTCTATTATTTGCTATATATATATAAATTTTATAGTATTCTACTAATTAGCCGTGCATTTTGTTAAGAATCAAAAATATCTGCTAATTGTGAAATTGACTTGATGTAAGCTTGATGTAATCAATGTAACAATGATATTAAACTATCTAAAATTATTTTAAGAGAGTCTGATCTTTTAGACTAAGTATCACTGTCGTCCTGACATAATATACATCTTCTCATCAAGAGTTTTACATTACCTGCCAGGTTAAAAAATGTTAATTGGTTTTTCTGTCAAATTTATTACAACAAATTATTATGCAAATTTTAAAAATATGTTGCCATATTATTAGTTTTAAAATAGGCACATAATTTGTATTATTTCATGTATTTTCTTTACAAAAAACATTTGCTGCAATTATTTATCTTTACTAAACATCATATTTTTATGGATATTCACCTTTAAGATAAATAGACAATAAGGGGTGGCAAATTTTTGGCTCTATCCATGCTTAACGCGGATCCCACGTTAAGCTCTGACACCCCCCCCTGTTAACACGAGGTAGTAATTAAGTTAATAACAGGATTCCATATCATTTTTTAAACAAAATTATAGATACTTCAAAATAGTTTAAAACTTTTAAATTTAATATTTCCTTATAACCTACAGAAAAATCATTTGGTAGAACAACAACAATTTTTACACTGGCAAAATGGTTTTTGGACAGGCTTGCCAAAGCTCTACCAACAGTCAGCATTGCTGTAATGCCAACATAAGAAAAAACTCAGTCAAAAAAAATCACACTAAACTACTCAAATTGAATTTAATAATAATGTGTGAATAATTTTTATTTTATTGAATTATTTATCCATTTATTAAATAATATTAAATTAAATAGCTATGGAATAAACAAAAAACAAAACTAATTATTTCAATTCAAAATAGTCATATATATTTTTATATTAAATTAAGCATATTCAATATTTAAAATAATAGTTAATTAGTCAATATATAAACTGCTTGTTAATT
Organism: Vannuccia rotundouncinata; assembly: GCA_034780395.1. Taxonomy (NCBI): domain Eukaryota; kingdom Metazoa; phylum Platyhelminthes; order Proseriata; family Coelogynoporidae; genus Vannuccia; species Vannuccia rotundouncinata. The sequence continues at coordinate 21,851 of JAUZNC010002475.1, read as the reverse complement.
CTCTTGGAATTTTAGTCTTCAAAACCTTCTATCTCTAAACAATGGGATTCTTTATAACCTTTTTCTTCTTGTGCTTTCTCCCACCAATACAATCAGTGCAATCCTTCAATGTTTTATGGACTCTGCTGCTCCTTTATGTCAAAGTCAATAGCACTTTTTACCTCATTCTGCACAGCTTCTATATAAAATGGATAAACATGATCATAGCAGTGTAACTTAGCATGACTGCACATTTATAAACTGCTAGTAAAAAGTATAATTCTAGATTGTGTTAGGTTATTTATATGATACTAAAAGTATGGAGACATAACTGTTATCAGTATCTAAAAATTATAAGTTAAAATTATATTTTATCAAGAAACAACATTTAGTATTTACCTGATTATAAATATTCTTAATATATTATAATTGTTACTATTTTTATTCTCAAAAATATATTATTTTAAATTATATAATTTGTACAATCATTTCTTTTTTATATATTGTTAAATTTAAAAAAAACTTACCATCAATTTCCAAAACTGCATCCATTTCAATATCAACATCATTTCAGTGAAATATTAAATTTTTCTTGAAAACATTTTATATCTTTCTTAAGAAGTTTTATGGAACTATTTCTTTGGACAATACATTACATTTGTGATTTAAGATAACCTCATGATGTATTTATAAACTGCTTTTTAAAACCCCAGTGTTTAGTTATATATTTTAAAAATATATTTCCATCATAATATAAAATAATTTAAATTATTATTTTAATAAAATATATATTAATATTTTAAATATTATATATGCAGTGTTTTGAAAGAAACAGCTGCAATCAAAATATAAATGACTGTAGATATTTAACAGAAAGATAAATGAAAATATGAATAAAACATTAATCAATAAATTTATAGTTAGATTGCCACTGGTATATATTTATATTTGTCTACATCATATTTAATATATTCTTTTTTAAATGAAAATTCCTTTATTAAAAGTGCCAAATTCCCAAAATCATTCTGGTCTCAAAGAAATGCCAACATTTTGGTACCAACATTGTTCAAGTAATTTTTTATAATGATATCAACTCATAATTAATTTATATAGAGTGATACTCTATTTTAAAGTAAATCAAAACATTTTATCATTATGTTGCTCTTTTGCCACCAGTATGCTGTTGGCCCAATTATAGTCTGCCCCAATTTATTTTCCAACAGGAAAGCTTTAATGTTATAAAAAGTTTTTTATTTTTTGTGCATTTTTACTTTAAATTTTATTATTGTTCTCATAACATAACAAATAGTTTTTTGTCCTTATGGTCTGAATTATTATTCTTTTTTAAATAAAATTTCATATTTAGCCCACTTTCCCAGACTAAATTTCATTTCAAATATCAAACAAACAAGCCATTAAATTAATTAAGCAATTTATTTGAAGAATTATGCTAAAAATGGAGAGAGAAAAGTTTCATCCAAAAAGCAGGGTTCATAGCCATCTAAAATACAGACCTGGTAAAGTCAGGAAATTTATTGAGAAGTCAGGGTTATTTTTATAAAAGTGAAAGACAAAAATATATTACTGGGTAAAATTTTGGATGTTTTTTGATTTTCAAGTCTTACACCAATTGCCTCACACCTTCACAGATAGACAAAGCAAAATCCAGGTTAGCACTATCATTTTTCTTCTTCAATCATATTTTATTTAATCATTGTGTATATTCATTGTGAATCCAATAATTGTGTATACAAAATAGTTAGTAGTTTTTAACATATATACATTTTAATGATTAATACCTACATACTTCAGGGATTTTTTCACTAGTGGTCATGGGAAACCTGGGAAAGTCAGGGAAATATTTGCTATTTTCACTATGAACCTTGAAAAAGTTTAATATAATGTAAACATTTATTGGCAAGGATAATAATGAATTATCTTGCACTAAAATAAAGACTTTATACAAATATCTAAATAAAAACTTATCAGACATTTTCCAAGTTCCATGAATCTTACACAAATAGTTTAAGAGGGTTGTAATTATTCACAATTATTTATGACAATGTATTTGTAACAAAGACATCCTGCCCTAAAACATGACCTTTTAGATGGTTTGTCATGGATAAAATTTTGGCTATTTGCAATATATTTATATATATAAATAGGCTTGTCATGTAAATGAAATCTTTTTAATAACAGCCATAGAAAATATTACGTCATGAAGAGAAACTAATGCTCACATTTTTAATTTTACTCTCAAACAAAAAGATATACATTTTTTCTGTCTTTTTGTGTAATAGGCGATATATTCTTCTTTTTCTCCTTTCAAACTCTGCAATTTTATTCAATCTCTATCCATCCATCCCTGCATATCTTGCACTCTCTCTGATTCATTACCTTACTATTTCACCTCTTTCCCTCCTCCCCTACATTTTTTGAATTTGTGTTTTTTAAAATTATTTTATATATGTAATTATAATTATTCAATCATATTTTTTTACTAAAACACTATCATTAAAAAGTTTAATCTCAATGATTTTTAATAAATCTTTTAATATAACTATGTTTAACTACTTTATTAAGTATAATATTTACTAAATTTATATATAACTACAGCAGTTTTCTTGTTTTCAAAATATAACTAATCTTATGTATAAAATATTTTTTTAATCCTACTGATTATTTTAGCTACTAAATAAAAAATACACAAAATTCCTATTGTATTCTTTTATAATGTTTTATTGATATTAATTTTAATGTGATTATGTACACCTACATTCTTTCACCAAAAAGATAAATGTCACATAGCATTTTTTTAAAATACATTTTTATGATTTTTTGCCAAGAAATGTTCAAATGCATTTATTTACTGTTTTGAATTTAGAAATGGGATCATAGGATATGTTAAGATTTGGCAATTCTGAGGAACCTCATTTCAGTCATATTCAATCAAACTATCATATTATAATATATATTTATATAATACTGTGAAGGTTTTCTGGTTCAATGTATCTTCTATAATACTGAATAACCATTTGCAAATCAAATTTTCATAAACTTGAAGTCATATTTAATTGTTAGTTTGATTATGATATGAAATAATGGTGGGTGTAGGAAACACATATTTACAGCAATTAACCTGAACATTTCATTATAGAATTAATAGCTTCCAGTATGATTCTAATTTGTCATTTTTAGATTATTAATGTTTATTTAATTGCATATAATTGGAAAATAATAACTTTTACATTTTACATAATGATATCAATTAATTCTTATTCTATACAAATTTTTAAAATATTTTTTATACTATAAAAGTATTTTTTCTTAATTGCATTGTACCATACAAATATAATAGAAAAAATATATTTTAAATAATTTTTAGCAAGAAGAAATCAGATGATTCTACTCCATCAAAAAAATCTAAAGTAAGACAGTTGCTATACGGCATATATTATAACACCCATTTCTATACATATTGTATATCTAGTTAATAATATTATTTATTTTATTTTAGAAAATTCCCTCTCAGCTGATCATGACTCCATCCTTCACGGGATATGTGTCCAATTTAACAAGAGCTTTAGATATCTCATGCCCAGTTCTTATAGAAGGCCCAGTGGGCTGTGGAAAAACCTCACTGGTTGAACATGTTGCTGCTGTGAAGAACAAAAAACTAATTCGTGTTCAAATCAGTGATCAGACAGACGCTAAAGTTAGTTTGTTTATGGATTCATAATTTGACTATAAAGACATTTTTATAATAATTTATTACTTTTAGTCACTTCTTGGCACTTACTGCTGCTCTGAAGTACCTGGCCAGTTTATCTGGCGTGATGGTCCCTTAACTTCGGCTCTCTTGGCCTCTGATTGGCTACTCCTGGAGGACTTGGATCGAGCTCAGCCCGATCTGATCACCTTGTTAGCTCCCCTCTTAGAGGGTCAGGGAGGCAGTAGTGCTGGTCTGCAGCACCCCAGTTCTGGAGGCATGATGTACGCAGGTCCAGGGTTTGGATTAATAGCTACCCGGCGACTCCTGATTGGATCCTCCGGTGACCTGCAACCAGCGAATGGTGGTCCTGGTTTGGGCTGGGAAAAGAGGTGGACCCCACTTCTAATGACCGGCATTGACGACGAAGAAATGCAGCAGGTATTTACATAAATATTTTAAGTAATAATCTATTCTTTGATAACAGAATTTTGGTAGTTTTGTAATTGGTGACGTCATCCATCATTTCAGATCATGTTGGAACGCTTTCCCAGTCTCTCGATTCTTGTGCCCCGACTGTTAGAGCTGAACTCCTTGCTGAGTAGCCCCACTTCTCTTTCCCTCGCTCTACACACTAGCGCACATATGTTGACCAGTAGCCAATCAACGCGTCTCTTCTCGTCGCGTGATTTGCTCAAATTGTGCACCCGCTATGAGGCAACTGAGTTGATGGCTGAGCAGGCCACAGGGGCTGGTTCTCAGAACGCCTTTCTGGATGCTCTAGACTGTTTCGTAGTGTCGATGGGCGACTTGGAACAGCGACTAATTCTAGCAGAACGAGTGGCAGCTCTTTTCAACATATCTAAGAGCGGAGTGAGATAATGATTATCAAATTATTGATCTACACATTATTCAGTGGAAAATAGATAATTTTATTGAAATATCTTCTATTTTTGGATGTATTTCAGGCAATGGAAGTTTTGATTGATCGTCGTCCAGAAATTCGAGCTATTGGAACTAACAAGCTTCAAATTGGTCGAGCTACATTACCCAGAAAACAAATAGTTAGCCTTCAAGTCGATAAGTCAGTGGAATATTGTGTGTTAATTGTTTTGATATTATGTATAACCACAATTCCATCTAAAACTTGTAAATTGCTTTTCGTTTATAAACAAGTCAATTTTCTGAAAATACACGGTTACATATATTTTTTAAAATGATCTATTACGAAAAATCAATTTAGATAATGGAAATTAATAAAATATACGTTTCAAATTATTTTGATAATATCTCCGGGTTGTCAAGCGTCTATTGTGTTCTCTAGCGCACTATCGCAACCGCAACTGGCGGAAACCCGCTCCTCTCTCTCTCTCCTTGAACGTCTGGCGGTGTGTGTTCGTCATGAAGAATCTCCCCTGTTGGTAGGGGAGACCGGTTGCGGCAAGACTTCTTGCGTTCAGTTCCTGGCCAAATCTACCGGACACAGACTCCGTGTCGTTAATATGAACCAACAGAGCGACTCGGCTGACTTGCTTGGAGGGTGAGCAGAAATTTTAATTATAGAACAAGACTGATTATCAAAGATTTGTTTCATGGTTTCATTTATTCATGGTCACGAAAATTTATAAAGGTTTTTGAAAAGTCAGGGAATTTTGTTTTATCGTCAAAATATACTTCAAAGTTTCATTAATTGATTGCGATAATATTATTATCTAATTTGAAAAAAAAATTATTTTGTAAAAATGTAAATTTTAAAATAAAGTTTAAGAATTTTTCTCACTATTCGTAACTACATTTATATTAATAAATAAAACTTTATATTTTGGCATTAAAAAACCCTTTAAAAAATAAAGCTCTTGAAATTTTTACATATTATTTACTTTCCTAAACAAATCATTAAGGTCAAGAAAACCTGGGAAAGGTCAGGGAATTTTTTTTGGAGAAATTGCGTAGGAACTTTGTTATTTGTAATGACATGAATTTACTCTATCCAGTGAGTTAATGAGTTAAAATTTGGTAAAAATAAGTTATAAATTATAATATGTTATGTAAGGAAGTAGATTTTAAGCATTGTTTTATGCTTGCAATATCATTTACATTCTGTTTATTATCCACATTTTATGTCTATATTACGAGTTTATTATCTTTTTTACAATGTGGAAAATCTAATCCGTTTTGTAATACGCTATGTTCATAGTAAAAGTTTGAAAAGGACCAAAATACAATTTTATTCAAAATACATTTTCATTTGACCCAAGATCACATATTCAGTATTATTTTTAACGTGCATAGTTTACAAACAAATTTTTGAATCCAGCGATTTTTGAAGACCAGAGCTGTCAATACTGTCTATCTTGATTATCAGATACAAACCCGTTGAACTACGATATTTGGTTCGTCCTGTCAAAGAAGAATTCGAGACATTGTTTGACCTAAACTTCAACCAAGATGGTTCTAACATCAAATTCCTACAACATATTCAGGTAAATACTTGCTCCAATTGTGATACTTATCTGGAATAATCAGCTAGAATCTCGAATTCAATTTCAGACATGTTTTCAAAAGTGTCGCTGGAAGGACCTGCTTGCTCTAATGCGTCATCCGATTAGAATTGCTCTAGAAAGGTTCAAGTCAAAAGGTAATCTGAAGTTTTCATTATGCCAACTAGAAAATTCCTGCAGTATGTCGAATATAAACATTATTTTCTATTCACAAATTAAAAGCCTCTACCGACTACAACGAATGGTTGGGCCTATCCAGCCGGCTGCAACAATTGACCAATCAGGTGTCAGCAGGGGAATCTGCTCTCGCTTTCTCATTCGTCGAGGGAGTGTTGGTCTCCTGTCTACGTCAGGGTGATTGGCTGCTATTGGACGAGATTAATTTGGCTCCCCCTGAGATGTTCCACTCGTTGGCGGGCCTGCTGGAGTCTGCTACAGGCTCTGTTCTAGTCACTGAGAGAGGGTGGGTGCTTTAGCTTTACAGTCCTCTTATAGAACTCATAATAATCACCCATATCTTATTGATTTGCTTTCTCTGCAGTGATTCTGTTCCCGTTCCACGTAATTCCCATTTTCGTCTCTTCGCGTGTATGAATCCGGCCACAGATGTGGGCAAACGAGACCTGCCTTCAGGACTTAGGAATAGATTTACCGAGATTTTTGTCGAGGAGCCAACTGCTCCGGTTCAGGGGGACAAAGGTGATTCAATTAATCCATAACTATAGCAACGTATAACCCTTTCTGCTTGTTTATGTGTGAATTAATGAAGCATGTGCTTGTAGCGCCGTCTCCTCTGGTGAGCAGGGGGGAGGAGGACCTTTGCACCCTAGTGCGGCACTATCTGCGCGGACTGGGCCCTTCAGGAGATCTTGTCCGGTCAATTGTGCGCTTCTATGCGGCCGTGAAACAGGCGGCGAAAGAGACCCTGGAAGATGGCTGTGGTCAGCGACCCCACTTTAGGTAATCCTTTGCTTAACGTGAATACTGATAAAATGTTTAATTGTTTGTGTTTGTGGCAACCTTACAGTTTGCGAACTTTGTGTCGCGCTTTATCAGAGGCTGCTCGGAATGCTCATGGTACAACTCAGAGGTCGTTATATGAGGTACTTATTTAATAACAGGCCAAACGTGATACAGTTGATAACATAATTCGTCCCCATCAACAGGGCTTCTGCTTCGGTTTCCTCTCTCAACTCTGTCGCAGCTCTCGTCCTCAAGTGGAGCGCCTCATTCTGCACCACATACTGGCTGGGAAGCCCCTGACGTCTCGCGGGGTCAAGGTCACTTGTCCTCAAGGTCACGTGATGATCGAGGGTTATGCTCTCCCGTTGGGCAGTCGTAAACCGATTATCAGTGAGGAAGAGCAGGGCGGATACATTCTCACTGAAAGTGTTCGCTCTAACCTTAAAGACTTGTCTAGAGTAGTGGCCGCGGGGTACGTGTTGTTTTCTACTTTATTATCTGACTCTGAAATTCATGTGAATACAAATTAATAAATTTCGAAATTAACACTTTTTAACCTTTAAAAAAATTTATATGAAAATTTCTATTGATTTTATGCTTATTGTTGTTTTAGATTCAGTGTTTGAATACTGATTGAATAAGTAATACTGGAAAGATATATTCGGTATAAGTATACTAATTGTTACAAATTATATCCTTATGATAAAAAATGTAAGTGGTTTTCTGAGGTATTTTGTAAGGTATACTTCATACTGTTTTGTTAATTAGATTGTATATTATTATTAAGTTTATTGTATAATAATTATTATTTTGTAACATGTTGAATCTCTTCTAAAAATAATTGCACAATATAAATATGTTTTATAGTTTGTGTTCAGAATTTATCCTATACAAACAGTTCATTCATTCATTTATCATTCCATTGTCTGTTGTAGTTGCGCTAACATTCTATCATTTGTAGATAATATATAATTAGCATTTTCAGTATGAAAAGAAGAGACCAGAAACCGAGTCTAACTTTAACACACAAACGAAACAGAAAGCGTCATCTTTATAAGATTAATAAAATCTCCTTCTCCAATTACAACTTCTGCGAAACCTTTAGTTTATCCATTTCTAATTCTAGATCGTGTTCAAGATAAGTTTAAACGAAATTTGTAGGTATACATTATTAAATCATGTTCCATGAGGACTTATTCCTCCACTTTTTCAGTAAAATTTTCTTTTTCTAATCGATAACCTCTTTTACAGTCAGTTGACATTGCTCTAAGAGTGCTAATCTCTCTCCAGGAGCCTCCCAGTTCTTCTTCAAGGAGAGACCTCTGTGGGTAAGACCTCTCTGATCCACTATCTGGCTCGACTGGTGGGTCAGGTGTGTCTACGGGTCAACAACCATGAACACACAGACCTCCAAGAGTATATTGGATGTTACTCCACCTCCACGGACACGGGCGGTCGATTGGTCTTCAGGGAGGGTGTTCTCGTGGAGGCCATGCGCAAGGGCTACTGGGTCATACTCGACGAGTTGAACTTGGCCCCCACTGATATTTTGGAGGCGCTCAACAGGGTCAGTTATCGTCTGGTTCCCAGACAAAAAGTTCTATACTATTACTAAAACAGCACTCTTTGCCCATTGAGAGATTCCTGAACATTTTCTAGTCTTTAACCTACCCTTACAGACTATTGTCATTTTTCTATCCGTTGGTAATACAGATATAGGTCTCAGATGCTTTCTTTTTGAGATATTCACTAAAAACATTATTTTTTACGCATTTATTTTGATTTGTTTTTATGGGACAGCTTGACACTTGAACCAGAATTGTTCCATAATATATATTCTTACCTTCAAATTGGTAGTGAAAAATATACTTTTGCATCAATTTGAAATGAAAAAAGATAACTAGTCATGTACGCCCCCCACTATTAACAGTTCATTTTACGAAGATGTAAAAATAATCAATACGATGGTTGTTCGATTTTGTTAAAATTGTAATTTTATGAAATAAAGTTTTGAAAATATAAGTAGGCATAACACTTGTAAATTTAAATTAAAAACAATGATACATTTTATTATATCTAAATATTTCAGATAGTTATGTTGGCACCCACCTGTTGATTTCAAATATCTTTTGCAGGTTCTTGATGACAACCGCGAACTCTTCATTCCAGAAACACAAGAAGTGGTCAAGGCCCACCCCAAATTCATGCTGTTTGCAACACAGAATCCACCTGGGCTTTATGGAGGACGAAAGGTTACTTAAGGAATTATTTAACTGTACAAAAACAAACAGCAGAAACATCTACTCTATTTTACAATTTCGTTTGACCAATTTCAGGTTCTCTCTCGTGCCCTTCGAAATCGATTCATAGAACTTCACTTTGATCCAATCCCCAATTCTGAATTGGAAGTCATCTTGGAGAAGCGGTGCTCTATTCCGCCGAGTAGAGCAAAAAAACTTGTTGAAGTTCTTCACACACTTCAGGTAATGAGACTGACTACCAGGTTATGTGGTTAGGTTATCACTCTGTAATGCGTTTTATGCTTCACTAATTATAGATTTTTTGTTGTATATCATCTATCTTTAATTAATTTTGTTGCATTTATTTTTTATTGAACATATAATTAGACAGTGTTTTATGTAATTCGAATGATGGAAACATTGCTTGATAGAATGCTTTTGTAATGTAACTCAAATTTTAAATTTCTCAAAATGTGATTAATGTGAGTTTTATATCAGTATGAATATTATAAATAATGTTTTTTACACTTTTTAACTTTACAAACTCATACCGGCTCGACCTTCCTTACAGACAATGCGGAAGGAATCCGGCGTCTTCCAAGGCAAAGAGGGATTCATCACTCTGAGAGATCTTTTCCGCTGGGCCGAGCGATATCGTCGAGCCGACCAATCATGGAGCAGTTCCACTTCCACCTCCAAGTTTTTTGATTGGGACCAGTTCCTTGCTGATGAAGGTTATCTGCTGGTCGCTGGGAGGGTACGCAGGCCTGCTGAAGCTAGGACTGTTGCTATGGTGTTGGAGAAGGTGTTCCGGCGGAAAGTTGACGAGTCAAGGTGATTATGGGAACTTCTATTATATTGTTTATTGAGAATTGTCGGGATTTAATCAACTTGATTAATTTTGAGTGAAATGTTTCATCTAACATCTTTATTTAGTAAAATCATTATTTTCACTATATTCCGTTTTCGGCTCTCTTCTAGTTTGTTTGATCTGTCCCCGAAGACTTCACCCGCCACTCTGCTCATTTTGCAACGACTTGTGGGGGAGTCAGTTCCAGACTTTGACCACATTGTCTGGACACACGACCTTCGACGATTGGCGGTTCTTGTTGCCAAGGCATTAGAGTTCGAGGAGCCGGTTCTGTTAGTAGGAGAGACTGGGTGAGTTGATTCTAGATTTCTTCCGACCCATCTTACACGTTAGCTATGTGCCCCTCTTATTCATTGTGCAGGTGTGGTAAGACCACTGTATGCCAACTTTTAGCGCGGCTCAGAGAACGTCCTCTTCACACCCTCAATTGTCATCTTCACACTGAGGCGGCCGACTTTCTCGGTGGTCTGAGACCTCTCCGGCACCCGGGTGGGGATTCTGATGTTGCTATGGATACGGAGGTAAACACCAACGGTTAAACTGTAACAGTTAGTTTTATACACGGGGCAGCCCATTCTGTGAACTCCATTTTGCTACATGACATAGGACTCTAACCAATGCCTCTTCGAATGGGTCGACGGTCCTTTGGTGGTTGCCATGACTCACGGTGACGTCATACTCATCGATGAGATCTCACTGGCTGATGATTCTGTTCTGGAACGGCTCAATAGTGTACTAGAGCCTGAGCGTCGCTTGCTATTGGCCGAGAAAGGCTTTGACGTCATAAATGACTGTCCATCGATTGTGGCCCAACCAGAGTTTCGTCTCGTGGCCACGATGAACCCTGGAACCGACTTTGGCAAGAAGGAACTCTCTCCGGCTTTACGAAATCGATTTACGGAGATTTGGTGCCCCGCCACGGAGGGTGAAGACGATCTCAAGGCAATTGTCGAGCACAATTTAAAACTGGCAGCGTCTGATACCCCGGTGACCACCGGAATAGCGTCTGCTATGGTGGACTTTATGCGCTGGTTTGGTGCCTGTGAATCACGCACTAGGTGATTAAGGATTTATCAAGATCTGACGACTTCTCTGGATTCATGCATAAATAATATATTGTTTTATTTTAAGGTGCCAACCAACCATTCGTGATCTGTTGTCATGGGTTACCTTCGTAAACACAACTGCTGGAAGCTCTGCAGAGCAGCCCGTACCCCCTGGTCTGGCCTACATTCACGGAGCCTTTTTGGTCTTCATTGATGCCTTCAGTGCTGGTCAGTACTACTGATAACTTTAGCCAGGTGAACTCCTTCATTTATGAATCAATGTTTCCTATCGATTCTTTTCAGATGGGGCCACATCTTACGATCAAGGGGGCAGTATTGAACTGCGCAATCTCTGTGTAACCAAGGTGATTGAACAGATGAACAGTTTCCTGTCACTGGATTACACAGATGCTGTTGGCCAAGTGGTGGTTACCATGCCAATTGATAGCAACAAAGCGAAAACGACGCCCCGACAATTTGTATTGACTAGTGATTACTTTGGGGTGACACCGTTCTATATCAAACTTGGTAAGAAATGTTGCGAAGGTCTGTTATGTAAACAAAAGTTCTGTCTTCTTAACACTCTTTCCATCTTTCTCTTTGTCTACAGGAAAAACGGCTCCCGCTTCTCTGCCGGCCTCGTTCTCTCTGGCAGCTAGCACTCCAGCCTCCAATTGCAGTCGAGTGTTGAGAGGACTTCAGCTCAATAAACCCGTGTTACTGGAGGGCTCCCCTGGGGTGGGAAAGTCCAGTCTTGTCACAGCTATGGCCCAATCTGCAGGACACAAGCTACTCAGGGTTAACTTGTCAGAGCAGACGGTAAGAATGCTGAACGAATTGATTACTCCCCCTTGTCATCAATAACCTCTTCTTCACATTTCGGTGCTTGCAGGACGTGAGCGACCTCTTCGGCTGTGACCTTCCCGTAGAAGGAGGGAGAAAGGGTGAGTTCTCCTGGAGAGATGGTCCTCTACTAACTGCTCTGAAGAAGGGGCACTGGATCCTGCTGGATGAGGTAGGCTTATTTTACCGATGACGTCAATGTAGGTGGCTCCTATTGATGCATTGTATCCATTCACAGATGAATCTGGCTTCCCAAGCGGTTCTGGAGAGTTTGAACGCTTGTTTGGATCATCGCGGGGAAGTGTTTCTACCCGAACTTAACATTACATTTCGACTCAAGTCTGGAGTTACAAGAATATTCGCTTGTCAGAACCCCATGAGGGAGGGAGGTGGAAGGAAAGGGCTGCCTAGGTCATTCCTGAACAGATTCACCCAGGTAGAGTTTTGTTTGTTTTGTCTATTTAATGTAGTCTATTAACAAACTCTTCTTTGTCAGGTCTATTTGGATCCACTCACAACTGTAGATCAACTCATCATCCTCAGCAGTCGATTTAAACATATTACTCTGAATGTTCTTCAAGATATGATCAAATTTAACGAAAAGGTAGTCTTAAAAAGATTTTTATTTGGTGGAATATTTCATACAACTTTTTTGTTTTTCAGCTGCATCAAACAGTGATGATAGAACACGATTTTGGCCACCGAGGAAGTCCTTGGGAGTTCAATCTTCGGGATTTGACACGATGGTGTCAACTCTTAGAGAAGATGCAGGTCAATAAATCTATCAATCCAGCAGAATTTTTAGACATTATGTACGTCAATCGTATGCGAACTAAAGAAGACAAAGAAAAGGTAAGTCAAGATGACCTTGTGGTTGCTATGGTATCTTTGTTATCTGTAATACGCGTTTCCTCTATTTAGGTTGTCGAACTGTGGACCACACTGAACCCTCACTACCCCCTCAACGAGAGTTCGGGTCAAGTGTTCGTCACGACCAATCACATCACAGCAGGAAGATTTACACTACCGCGCACTTCTAATAGCCTCTCAGCCAATCAGAACTCGGCAGCACAATGGCTGCATTTACTCCATGGAAACAGAAGAATTCTGGAGGCACTCATTGCTAATGTTAACATGGCTTGGATGACGATATTGGTCGGACCTTCAAGTGTTGGTGCGTTTAATTTAAATGCTTATCACAAATCAATAATGCAATTAATATTTTTTTATTGATTGTTAATTGTATTTTACTTTTTCGATAATAACATTTCACTAATTAGTTGTCTAAATATTCCCTGTCAGGTAAGAGCTCTGCAGTGCAGCTATTGGCTATGCTATCCGGGCGCCCACTGCACACTCTTCCTCTACACAGTGGGATGGACACCACAGAGCTTTTGGGTTCCTTTGAGCAATGTTCAGAGGGAGGACGCTTTGTCTGGAGAGACAGTCTTCTAGTTGATGCAGTGCGTCATGGACACTGGATACTCTTAGATAATGTGAACTTCTGCAGGTGAAGACAACTTGATCCATTTCTCTATCCGAATATCTTCTCCTTTTTATTTCTGTATTTTTCATATTTATCTTGAAGTGCCTCCGTTCTGGACCGGCTGAATGGCCTCTTAGAACCCGGCGGTGAACTTGTCTTGACCGAGCGAGGTTTGGTTGAGGGTGATTTGGCCGCGATAACTCCGCATCCTGACTTCCGAATCTTCCTCGCCATGAATCCTGATTGTGGTCATGGAGCAGCTGAAATATCGCGAGCTATGAGAAACAGAGGGGTTGAAGTGGCCGTGTTTGCAGACCAGGTGACCTTTTCATTTATCAAAGCCTCATTTTAAATTAAATATTCTTTACCTCACACTCTTCTGCTTACAGTCATGGCCCCTGCAGCTGTCTCCCTCTGACGTCAGTTATCTTCTTCAATCAGAAGGGATAGACCCCCTCTCCTGCCACCAACTGATCTCTCTCCTCCAGAGCCTGACAGAGGCATCCTCCACGGTGGCTGGTAGTTGTCACGCTGAGCTTTCGTGGTTGTTGACGGCCGGTAGAATGCTGGGTGTTCTGGGGGATGAGAATAGAGAGGAAAAGAGAAGGGAGGTAATAGGGAGAACATTTTTGCACCGACAGTACAACAAAGAGTCTAGACAGGTAACTTTAATGTTTGGTTTATAATTTATCTAAATCAATCAATAATCATGCACATTTTTATAATCTTTCAGCGAATAAATGATTTCGTCACGCTAAAGCTATCCGGATCAACGGATTCAGACTTCATTCCTCCATCCGCTGGACGAATGATCCAATCTTGTCGTCAGTTGATGGAGAATCCCAGCCAATCGCGAGTCGATGAAGAATGGAACATGATTCTTCACTTGTTATCTGGTGAAGAGGTTGATCCAACTCATCTGCACACACTAGCACGCATATTCTGTGGGCCATCAACTCACATCGACGCTGCATTTAGAAGAGAAAAATTCCGCACAATTAATGATTGTCTAATTCAACCCTTTGGATTGTCTCTGATGGATTTGATGCAGGCGTCAACAAATAGCAGTGACGAATTGAACAATGATTTGCCAATCGATAGACGTTGGCTTTTCTCGTTCGCTGAAAACGATTCGAAAATGATTTCAAATGACGCAAATTTGTAAGAAATGTCTTTTTTAATTAAAGAATATTAATTTTTTCTATTCTATTGAATTACTACTTTATTTATTTATATTTATTTATTTACTCTTTAGAATTTTGCTCCGCTTTCACGAATGTTTCTTCCGTTACCAACTTAAATCGTCCAGTGACATATCCAACGTGGCTTCCAAAAAAATCTCCCGAAAAAGTATCAATAAACTTATGCCATCAATTCTTCTTCAACTCACAGACAGCGGGAAAATTCCTGAGTCTTGGACACTTGAATATCCACATCTCGGAGCTCTAATGGCATTGGTTACTAAGGTGTTGACTGCCCTAGAAACTGGTTCTATCACCGTGGAAACCAACGATTTATTTGCCGCTACGACTCAACTCTATAACTTCTTCCAGTTTGCCTGCAACCCAGTTGGTACTCCGCAGTTTTGGGCTAATCACTGCGTGGCGCAACTTGATTGGTTGACAAAAAAGTTTGTCAACTTTCACGTGACCGCTCCATCAGTCAATCAAATTGGTCGATCTTTGAAAAAGTTGTCTTTGGCTCTGCATAAATTATTGGATCTTCACATTCCTTTACCAGGTTTGTTAAAAATATGGGTTTTTGTGCTAATTCCAATCACAAAAAAATGTTCTATTTATCCTTGTTTAGGTCTGTCAATTAAACGATTGCGCGCCAAATTTCCAACGCCGTTGCCATGGTCTCTTGCGGACCAATCAGAATTGATGTCGCTTCTATGGACTGTAATTGGAAGACTGTCGCTCTGGAGTGAAACCGTGTCGGAAACATTGTCACGCCAGATCATTAAACAACTAATTGGCGGAGATGACTTGGTCCAATTCTTTGCAGATATTGTTCGTATCTTGTTGAAGGATTCTGATAAGGAAATTGATCTTCAGGAATTTGTACTTCGAGTTCAGGTAAGGATTATCCCCAAATATGGATAGAAGCTTATTTTATTTTCTAAATAGAATATAATTTGAATTTACACCTTCATTCCCTCCAGTCCTGGAACCAACAATCGAGTAATGCCCACGTACCGAGTGCAGTCCCCTGTCATCTATGGCCAACCCGTGTTGTGGCCACAGCTCGGGTTGCTAAGGCTCTCCCCATCTTTATCAACAATACAACATCACGTGACCAACCACAACCAATCGTAGCGGCTCTTGTTCGTCAGCTGACCAATGGGAAACTTCCAGATTTCTGGCGTCTTGGTTGGGCCACGCATCGATTGTCTGAAGGCACCAGATCTTTCATTGGCTGGTTGACGGCTCGTGACCGGGCCTTCTATGCGGCTCTCCAATCACCACTGTTGGAGGGACTTTGTGCAGTTGGCTTCGAGTGTGGCGGCTCTTTGGTCATCAAAGAAGGTTCTTTACAGGACTCTTGGCAGGTTAGAATAATTTCTATTCAACACAAGGATTATTTCCTGACATCTTGCCTAAGACCTTTCTCTCTGTCTCCTTCAGCGAAGTCTGACCAGTCAGGTGACCTCGTTGACTGATGCAGTGCTCCGATATCTTGTTCCTTTGTCAAGCAGTAACAAGTGCAAGGCTATCTCTCTGAGAGACTTTGAAGAAGAGAAGCTTCAATTGACCCAGTTGCATAAATTACTGGTTGCTATGACACCGCTTGCTACTTGTTCACAGTTTGATGAACAGTGAGTCAATAGAATTAAAATAATACAGGGTTCCTACTCTCCTTTGAGAACCCTTGAATGTTAATCTTATATTGAGGATTATTTTGTTCATGTAAATTTTTATAATTTTATATTTTGTACAATACAAATATCAAGCCAGTTCAAAAATCATGCCTGTAATAATGTGTTCTATAAGTGTTTATGGACAATATCATATTTCAGCATAGTGAAATTTATTTGATATTGTGTTAAATATCCCTTCTATTTCAAATTGGAAAAAGTGTTGAAACCCTGGTGTATTGATTAATTGACTTGTTTTCTACGTGAATATCTCTTCTAATTCAAGGTTATCGGAGGCCCGTGTTTTGGAAGAATTAATCTGCCTCCAATTGCACGCAATTATCAACAGCCTGACAACACTTGAGAATCTAAAATCTATGGATTCTATAGCCGAAACTATGACCTTGAAACAACTTACCCATCACCTAAAATCTGATGAAAACCTCTTCAAACGGGTTGTCACAGTGCTCCCCTGTTTGACTGGAATGCTAAACCATGTGATCCGTTGTGATGGTGACCTCTGTGACCTCGATCTGGATAGCTTGGGTGAGTGTACGGTTCTGTGGGGCTGTGCGCAGATGCAGCTCTTTGCTCTGACGGATTCTGTTGATCCTCAAGAAATTATCACGGTGAAGTTGGAGCAGGCTCAGCAAGAGGTAGATTTACTTACACTATAATTGTAAATCAGACGTTACACTGTGTGACACTATTCATACGGTCCTTGGTGTGAATTTTATTATTGAGAACTATTATTAACAGTATTTTTATTTATAAATATTGTGGTGAGAAATATGAATATTTAATAAGTTGGTAAAAATGTTGTTATACTATCGAGCACTGAAAGTTAATGGATAACATTAACTGAATATTTAGGTAAAATAGAATGTTTAGTGCTCATTGAAATGTTGGTTTTTGATCAAAATGTTATTATCTAGCAATAAACTGCTTCAAAGTAGGTACATGAATTTGATTAATATTTTGTTTATTTTCTGTCAGCAATAAATGTCTAAATAATAGCAATCAGGAATACTTCAAAGTTCTATTCATTTCTTGACAACATTAACGTTTGTAACTTATTATTATTATTTTACAGCTCATTCGCTTGGAGAAAGAATTTGATTTTAGAAATCAAATTTCATTGGCTATCACAGGCGTTCCAATCACAATTGAGAATGCGCGTTGTCAACATCCCTATTTGAGTCAATTGCTCAGTAGAACACACTGGTGCAGAGAAAAAATAGCCAAACTGCAACAGAAAGTGGCTTATCGACCGGCCACAGAACGAGTACGTTTACAAAATACTTCTTTTAAGAATAAACTTACATGTGACTTATTCTTACAACTGTGGTACCCTTTAGTTCTCTTATATTCGTGGTTTAACCACGCAATTTCTGCGGAGTTATGGCCCTAGCTGTCTGCTTTCTAAAAACCAGTTAACCGTCAGCAAGGAGTTGCTAAGCAATCATCAAGCTATCGATCGATGGTGCATAGCTGGTGATTCACTGTTGAGTTCTATGACGTCATATGAACCAGCCTACCAAGATGTGATTGGACCCTTTGCTGCTGGAGTCACAAGAGTTTGTCAATACTTAAAGATATTTTTATAGAAAACAATTATTAAAGCTAATTGTGTTCACCTGATTTTTAGGTTATGGCTGGTTTCGGGTTGATCATGAGGAGCATTTCAACGAAGAACAAGAAGGTTTGAATTTCATTATTTGTGTTATTAAAATAATTTACCGCGTTCTAATTGCCAACATGTGTTTTGTACAATCAGAGCGTCGGTATCCATGGGTTACTTCGACTTCTCTGCATGTTCCCTCGAAGTCCTCGCCACCCCCACACTTCTCACTCCAGTTTGCTTGAACTAGCCAACCAACTTGTATCCGAAGCCACTGCCAAAGATATCTGGATAATAACTCCCCACAAGACGGAGAGAATGCGCATAGAGTAGGATTATAAATATATTTTAAAATACCTTAATTTAAACTATGATCCTAACATTATTTCCTCACAGCTTGTATAAACTAGCTCTTCGCATATTGACGTGTCTTGACAAGTCATCTGCCGGCAGCCAATCAGGTCACGTCTTAGTGTGGCAAGTAGCCAACCAGCTGGCTGTAATCTGGCTGGCAGAAGCAGAGAAACGTCGACAGGCAGAAGAGGCCAAGAGTCGTTTACTTATTGAACGGTCACGTCGCTTGGAAACAGTTGCTACAGCGAACAAGGACGAAAGCGACGGTGGGGATGAGAGTGCCGACTGGGAAATGGTGGAGATGCGTTGGCGAATGCAAAAGTTTGCCAAGGTTTGGAGCACTGGGGAGGATGATGCTGGTTTATTGCAAGACGAGGAGAGAGATAAAGTCAATGTATGCTGCTAAAAGATTTTAATTAGTCATTTCAATAGATTAATTTTATAAATTGCTTTTTAAGTGTTATAGAATATTTATTAACGTTGTTTACTATCTATTAACTATCAACATGTTTTATTCTAGGTTTTTGACGACATGAACAGTCTACATGCGGCTACAGTGGATTGCATTCAACTGAGCCTCTCGGAGAACGAGGTCCACTTTTTTGTAACTGTTCTAGCCCGTCTCTTCTCCTCGCCACAAAGCAACTGTGATCATGTGAACAAAACAAGATTGGAGGTTCAGGTGGAGTGTTTACGGATAGCTGGTTGTCTGTTGCAGGAATCTAAACGGGTCCTTGGTACGCTACTTGTGGTTAATTAATTTGTGTTTTAGTGCCATTTGGTATGTAATAAAAATACCTCCCACCCGCTATTGCTGTGCAAATTGATTTTTTGCATTTTCTGATAGGTCTTAGCGATTGAAAAAAGTTGGGGTACACATTTTTTGACCCCTGGAACCCATTATTTTCGGCCCCTGACCGGTCTTAGAAAATTTGGTTTCCTAATAATGAACCCAACTTTATGTATTATTGTAGGTTTTTTATGGTTCTGAATTCATATCTGACCGTATAATATCAAAATTTTGAGTCTTCAAGGTCATCACTAGGTGTTGAGGCCCAGGACCAAACAAAATCGATTAATTGAAATTTTTGAAAACACATTTTTGACAATTAAATTGTAACTTTGAAGATTTTATATCAAGCTACTTATTATATCGCTAATTTTGTCAAAGTCCCCCTGGTTCAGAAATCACTCAATGTTCAAAAAGTTCTGTTTTAGTTCTAAAATATCCCATTTTGACCATCGAGTGATTCCTGAACATTTTCTAGTCTTTAACCTACCCTTCTGATGATTATAGTTATTTTTCTATCCGTTGGCAATACAGATATAGTTCTCAGATGATTCCTTTTTGAGATATTCACTAAAAACATAATTTTTTGACATATTCATTTTTTAGATAAATGCCTATGACGTCATGCAAGAACATTTTTTCAAAAAATATTTATATTTATTGTTAATTTATTATATGTATCCGAAATGCATCACAAATCAGTTATTTGCGATTTAAAGTTTTTCTTGCTTAGATAAGGAATATTTGCATGTTATGTATGGCATTGGCTGCCATTTTAACAATGTTCTCTTGTCACATTTTGGTAAACTATTTTTGGGAGTACTCATATACATGTAGATAAAGAATCAAAAGCTTGTTAACAATTTTACTGTAAAAAACTCAATTTTCACACACAGCAATAGCGCGTGGGATGACAAATAGATGGAACAATTTCAGTATGTAACTTGGCAAGCGTTATCGTCAGAGTATTCTAGACTAACATTCTTTTAAAGCAGCCTCACTCTCTATCGAATAGATCCTAGTATTGACCGTGAGCTACTGCCTTGTCTTCTGGCTATGACGTCACACCTATCAACGTCGGCTCGTGCTGGCATCCTTTTCAACAGCAGTGAGGACCTCTCTCTATCAAGTATGGACCAATCACGACCCTTCGACATCTACAAAGACCCCTCAACAGAGGAGGTGACTCTGTGCAAGCCAGCGCTGGCCAATCTAAAGGTTAAAGCAGCCGCTCTAATGGAGGAATGGCCGGATAATCCAACTCTCATCCAGGTAAACTGCTGGTCTTCATCGATTCATATTTTGTGTAAATCAATAAATTAGCTATACCCATAATATCTTCTGTCTTGCAGATATCTGTGATTATTGATCGTATGGAAAACTTCGATGTGTTCCAACCATTGATGACCTTTGTGACCGGACTAGAACTTCTTTTGAAAGAGATGCAGGTGGGAAAATTTGTAGTTAGAATTGATCTCTCATAATTTAGCGGATTGTGATCATTTTATTCTAATTTTTGTCTCTTCATCAGGAATGGGAGAAGAACGCTGCCAATTATGTCTCGTTGATGACAAGTCTAGAAGAGATTTCTCTTGTTCTGATTCGATGGAGAAAGATTGAACTCAAGTGAGTTACTTCAAATTGTTCTTTTGGAAAGATATTTTCTCAATCTAATTGTGGTCAATAATCCATTATTGCAGCTGTTGGCTGTCCACTCTTGAAGTTTGTTCCTGGCGGGTTCGTCAGCGTGTTTCACAGCTCTGGTTTCATCTTCACTCTATTTTCTTGGTCCCTGGTAACCATGACAACTCAGAGAGTGAACAGGAAGATTTGGCAGAGTCGTTGGTAACCTTCCTGGAGAGTTGTTCTATCGGAGAGTATGAGCCAAGATTGGACCTTTTAGACACACTAAGAGGTTGTCTACGTCACGCTGATATCCCCGAGAAAGGTGACAACGAAGAGAGTTTTCCTAGTGCCATTTGTGCCCGGGTGTACAGATTCAAAAGTTGCTTGCTAGAAACGGCTATGTAAAATTTCGAGTTGTGAAAATTCAAAAAATTCAAATTCTCGATTTCTATTGGCTGTTTTAGAATTCTCAAATTTATCGGGTTAATAAATAAACTATTAGCGTGCACATTTATTTTTCAAAGCATTCGAATTCGTCAAAGCAGACTGAAATATTTCTATATAAAAACTATATAAAGTTATTTCATTTTGTACAATATTACATAATTTCATTATATATACTAAATATACCTATATATATTCTATAATTTTAAGAAATTTGTGCATCAATTTGATAAGAAATTTATAGATGAATTGAATAAAGTGAGGAAATTGAAAAAGTTGTGAGCTAGATGTCTACAATCGTTATCAAGTAAAATATATTTTTTTTAAATATCTTATTCTTCTTATAAATATTACCAATCACCTACTACATTCATATTATCAATACATTATTTAGAATTTAGTTAGATATTTTGTTTATTGTTTACATGTAACAATTTTTATTCTAAATAAAAGTCAATATTACTATCTAATTGAGAAATGAATAGATTATATCGTATTGAAAGCAGATGTAGAGAGATTAC
>JAUZNC010002464.1:15001-27696 GCA_034780395.1 Vannuccia rotundouncinata | reverse complement strand
ATATGATAGATAGAATAGATGATAATGCAGTATAGGAGGTAATATTCTCTAAATATTATTTTGGGTAAATATCTCACATAACAAATATCAAACATATGTATAAGATAGTAAATTGATAAAATTACGATAAAGTAAACTTTGCAGTGGTATGAGGAGTACTTGCAGTGTCCTTGAATAACAACCATCTTATAGGGCATGTGGATACCCACAGAAAGTTTACCGGTTGCCGAAACCGATACCAACGACGAACAAGCCTTCTACAGCGGTGCGAATTTTACCATTCAAGTAGGCAATACCACACGAGAGACACCGTTTAAATGTATGCGTGCAGTTTGTTTTCAAAGATATATAATCCTTGATTATCTATAATTACCTATACATATAACAGCAAATAGCTGAAATATTTTACTATATTACTTAATTTATAAATTATCACAAATTCCTATATATTATTGTATATTCATTAAATTTTGATTAAATAAATTGGTTTCTGTCCCACACATCTTATATATATAAATACTTATAATACAAGATTTGACATCAGAAGAAATAGAAGTATTTGACATATTATATATATATGATAACAATTGCAAACAATTGTATAACCAGAAATTTGTATAACATAATTTCATAGTCATAAAATATGTATGTTAATAATGAAACTAATTTTACTGCTTTATTTTGAACAGTGTACTTAAAACATATATATTTTCTAAAAGTATTTGCAATTCAGTGTTATATAGAAAGAAGAAACTGCGACCTATAAATATTAAATTTAAATGTAAATGTAATTTAAATTCTTTTAGATAACATAAAAATATGCTGATTACAATTGCTCTTACAATTACACTAATTACACTTATAGAAATATGAATATATTTATACGATTAAACACAATTTTGATGTTCTCCATTAGAACGCATATATGCGCGTATGCGTGGTACGCATGTTGTAAATGAACTATATATGGGGTTGGAATATATTACACAGGTTTTAGAAACGGATTGCAAAACGTTTTAATATTATATACAATTATATATTATATAATCCTTTTTTAAATTAAATTCGCTAATGTGTGACAAACGTGACGTTGGAGAGGAGGGGGTAGTACAAAATGTGACGTCACGTCCCATTTTCCTTATTTTTGTGTATGTTTTAGAGTGCAAAAAATTAGTAAACTATAGATGGAATATAAATTCCAGGAATTTTTATAATTTATTTAGTGAAACTATTATAATGAATTTTTGTATGTTTTTTTCATTTAACAAAATCACTATATAAATTTATTTTTGAATTAAGTGGAGGTGCGGGGTTTACCATTAAATGTGACGTCAATTTGGAAAGTGGTCAAATTTTGTGTCGATGTGTGACAATGGTGGAAGAGTGGGATTGTTTAAAATGTTTTAAACAACTAATAATTTATATTTTCACATTTTAAAATTTTAAAATTTTTCTGAGACACATTAAATTTAACTGGACAATTTATTGATAAAACAAAAAATAAAAACTGATATCATCTGTTATACTTTTAAAATATTTAAAATACTAGAATATTAAAATTATTACTATTTTTTTAGGTTTACATTTTTGTTTTTTTTTGTACTTTTTTGTTGTTTTTTTGTTGTCCCTTTAATATCATAACACAAATCCAATTTTAATGTAATTGAAATTTCAGAAAATGTTAAGATTGTTTTCACGCCTCCAAATTACTCTTACCAAGTAAGAATATATTTTTTAAATACTTTCATTGCACTGTTTATTGATTTTGGTGTGTTTTCGCAAAGTATTTATTCCCATTTTAACATTGATATATTTAATACTTCAATTTATTTCTTCCATACCATTAAAGTGTTAGTGAGAATGAAGTATTTTGTAAGTGCTATACTGTGATGGAAAGCGAGTGAACTGATTTTTTAGGAGAGATGAAAATGTGTTCAGAGTTATATTTTATTCTAATAAGGTGATGATCTTAATTTTAATGTCTAATTGTGCTAAATAAAATACAGGGCTGCCAACTGTCCCAGATTTAGGGTCTCTCCTGGGCATCCTGGAATTTGATAAAACCATTTACAAAAATGTAATAAAATCTGTAGGATATAGGGGGGGGAGGGTACATATTGTAAATGAATATTTTTTTAATAGGAAAATGTTTAAGTACACTTGGATGAAAATGTGCCAAAAAAGGTTGTCCTTTGCTCAATTTTTTAAATCAACTATTGTTTTTCATTAACAATACTTATAGGTTGCTTGTCTTTTACTATATCTATTACTTAAAACTGTCCAACACTGTTGTGTTTTTATTCCATGTCTATTATAAATTTCTTTAATATAGTATTTTGTATAAAAAATTATTGCTTAAAAATTTCCTTATGTTTGGCTTGACTTAAGGCTCACTCGCTAATATCCTAACTCATTGACATCATATAGACAATAAAATTGACAATACTAATAGGCTAGTAATAGACTACACATGATTTATATTTGGGGCATATAAATCATAATATTATCAACTATTAATCATTTTAAAGGCCATTTCCTGCATTGTAGGACTTAAGATATCAAAAAATCTCATGATTTTTAGACTATGCTCATTGCATAGCCATGGCCGGTGGTGGATAATGAGGTGGGGGAGATGTTCTGGATTTTAACGTTACTAGGTTGGCAGCCCTGAAAACATATTTAAATTTATGATATCAATTGATATATAATTGATTAATGACATATTGAACATAATATAAGAATTACAGATTTACAGACAACTGATCAGCCCAGGATAACTTGGCTTAAAGGGACAACTTGGCCTATGAAGCCAAGGGATAACTATAATGTTGACAGTTAATCAGATCAAATAATATAGTTAATATAACAATGCACAGATAGTGAATGGAAACAGTAAATGGGATACACATAATCAGATCAAAATACATTAATACATAATAAATCTAAACTGTGTGTATAGTGTTAATTTAATAATTTTTTATATTAATTAATAATATTATTGTTATATAGTAGTCCTGGGTCAAGTTTTCTTGGGCCAAGTTGTCCCATTACCATGTTACAACATAAAAAACTAAACAAATTATACTAATCAATTATAAATATTTTAATATGAAAATGATCATGATTTATTTATGCTAGAATTGTTCTTAAATATATGGATATATTATACATTTATATTAGTATTTGATTACTCAAATTAAACATTGTATAAACATTGAATTTAATTATTATTTCCTGTTAATCAAGTGTTTTGCTAGGATAAAATTATTTTTTTGTTTTATCTACCAGAATAATGCAAATCTGATAATATAGATAACATATTAATAATTCAATTTATAAATAACTTGTACAACATTTAATAAAAGTAGATTAACAAGATAGAGAGTTACACTTAATTAGGTATTTACACTTGGTACTTGATCTGCTACAAGCAGATTTTAGAGATTGTCAACCTGTTACATGTTTAATAAATACATAATAACAAGATAGAGACTGAATTACAGTTAATTATATATTTATATGAATAAACACTTATTATTTCACCTGCAACAAACAGATCAGATCTGCTGCATACTATCCCAAATTCAGAGAGTTTGAAAATTCCTCATAACTTGTCTGTCATGATAACCCTTGCTTTTTGCCATATTTCAGGTACATGTTGCCCCACATTTGTCACAATTTTTACATGTGTTTTCCTGATACTTGGTTTTAAAGTTTAAAACACTTTCTCCCCATGAAACTTGTTATGACCTGGCTCAAAGTATTGTATTTTATTATGATTTGCAGCAATTCAATCAGAGTTTACAATTATTGTAAGCATTGTGAAAAGACTAATTTTTATTCTGGCCAGTGCAGTTGTTGCACCAGAAAAGTATACATTTCACATCACAATTTTCAGTAATATGTTAGCTACTGTTGCATATTTTTATATCCTCTCATTACAGTCACATTTCTTTGTTTCTTTGTCCCATTTCTCTGTTTTGAGGATCCCAGAGCAGCATACATATAATTGAATACAACAAGTTAAGAGGTGAATATTGCAGATTTGTCCCCTGGCATAAGAGATATTGTCATCACTTTCATAAGTTCAACACTACCAAACTTCATCAGGTGGAACAGTAGTGTCATGATTTTCATGATACAACAGCCACTCAATTTTAGCTTGATCAAGTTGCTACTCATTTTGTAAGCAGGTCAATTAATTTGCACATTATTATCATTACAATGTAAAACATATTTTAAATGTTGATTTTGTGCCAGGCAACATTCATAATCGTCTTCCCCTAATTTAGTAAAGCTAATGTTCATAGTATTAAATATGTTACAAAATTTTTTGTATGAAGGAGCTTTCTAGTTTTCTGAATGGCACACATCTTTATAATCCTTGTACATATATGTAATAGACAAATTATTTAGAAGGTATCACCACATGGGTTGGTGTTTTCTGTGATAATGAGAAACATTTGGGTTGTGTGATAAGATATGTTGTTGTATTTCTTCTCTTCCAAAACTAGTGTGAGTGTCATGTTGACCTTGTTTATCTTTACACATACCTACTGATTCTTCTTGAATTTCATCTACTATCTGCTTAATTAGCATATAATTTGACTTGTTATAAGCAAAATTGTTAGAAAAAAAGATTTACAAACCATGTGTTCTATACCATCTGTGTTATGTAAATGTTATTGCAATGTATGCGCTCTTCTTGATGGGCTAACCATTTTTCTTTGATTGACATCTTGAACAAGAATATGATGGAACAAATAGGATTTTCTTTCATTAAATGTTTTTCCCAAAATTTGGCACACAATTTTTGTTGACGTGGTTCCATAATTTTAGTAATACACTTATGCCAACATGGTTCAAATGGTGCTAAATGTGTACTTTGATTGTGTTTGATGTCTAATCTCTTTTTTTATTGGTGGAAGGAGGACCAGTAATTGCTGTTTCTTGATTGGGATCATCAAAAGCATTCTTAGGTGGCCGGGTAGAATGCATGACCTCATCAAGTGGCATAGTTGCAGGAGTGATCTCATCAAGTGGTGTGGTTGCAGTCATGATCAAATCGAGCAGTTTTGGTTGCAGGTGTGATCTCTTTGATGTCTAAAATTGTAATTAAAGTGGTTGCCAACACACTTTTATTCAATTATTGTTTTAGTGTTTTGTAAATCATACATTAAATAGTAAGTGCAGTAGTATTTTATTTTTGCTCAAACTAAATAAAATTAATTACAATAAAATCAATAAGTTAATTTCCGAAAATGCAGTTTGTACTGTTATTGAATGTTTGTACTCTTATTTCTAAATGTATCAGATTTCCACCCAGTACCAGAAGTGTGTCCACGTTTTAGTTAAGGTGGTGTGAAAAATAAGAAAGGTTCCCACCATAGCCCTATTCTCCAACCTATATATTTTAGAAATAGGCACCTATATAGTAAAAGTTAAAAAAATAATGTGTTAAATTTTGTAATTATTAACCCAATTTAGGCCCCCACCATTTTTTTAACATGCCCTACCTAACCTTATAATTCAAGCTTTTACATTTATTAAAATGTCATGATTTTTCCACCCAGTACTATTATTCGAACCTGTATGGCTATTAGGAACACAAAAGTAATGCTTATCTATGAATTTCATTTAATAGATATATTAAGACTACACTTATAGTAGTTATAAGTGAAATATCTAATACTATTTATACTAATAATTAATTTATGTTTAATAATAATGAAATATAATTATGCAATTTAATTTACTTACTAGACAAAATATCAAAAATGCACAATAAGGAAACTTCCACATCTGATAGACTGCAATCGAAAATGTCAAATTCATTCAACATGGGAAGGTTAAGAGATTGATTGGGGTCATCAACAATGACAGGCTTATTTGTCAGGCTTATCTACCAGATAGATAAATATGGTCGGAAGCTAACTTCACAACTAATAACTAATATAATTTTATCCATTTTAAATTTGAATTCACAATTGTATGTTTTCAGACTTATCCCCCAACATGTATATATAAATAATATTTAAAATTGAAATCATTTTGCTTACAGTTGGTTACAGTTCTATTGTTTGCCAAAGATTAAATACATTTTTTTTAATATTGAAACAAAGACAACCACATGTCAGAGATATGGTTATTTTACTTACATATATTGATTTGCGGTTCTTTTGGTTTCCAATAATGCATTTTATTGCATTCATCAAAAAAATATGGTGATGTTTTAAGGCATTTATAGTTTGAATATATTTCAAATATTTATAGGGATGACAGATGGATGCTTTGAGATACTAATACTGCCCTAAACTCAAAAGTGAAAAAATGGATTTACAGTTCTCTTGTTTTCCACGGCAGTATAGTTTAGTGTAAATTGGTGTACACTCAATACAGTGCTTCTATATATAGGTGTGAAAAATAGGTGCTACACCTCATCAGAATATCACATAGAAACTGCCATGTTGGATTGTGGTTGTTAATATATTTGGAGAAATGACGTTGGGATTTTCATAAAGATGGTTGTGTGAGATTAAGTCCATCTGTCCAGTTGATTATATATATAATCCTTAGTGTAGAAAAGGGTGGAACAATTAATGGACATTTCAATCCTTCATGCTTCACTATAAATTGTCAAGCAAGATATAAATTCACAAGTTGTTAGATTTTTCTACTTTGATTTTCATTTTTGAAAGGGATTTTAAGAAACGTTTTGCAGCTTTTAGCTCGTTGATAAAGCAATTCTTGGAGAAGTATCCCCAAATGGAGTAATCTAAGGTTCAATGAATAGAGGGGTATTCTTCACCAGCCAGTTGACTGGCTAACACTGCCAAATCCACTCTTCCCTATTTATGGTATGATTGGTGGTTTTCTTGACCTTTTTGACCTTCAGTGAACCCATCAAGAAAATGTAGCTCAGTTTTCCCATACAAAGAAACACTTCCATATGCCAAATTATTGAAGATTTTTGTTTATCAATTTCAACCACTAACTAATCCTGTTGTATCTGAATTTTAACTTGAATTCACTATAAAAGTTTGTATATGCTGAAATTACCATCATCTGAGAACCATTTGTCATCATCTCTTCAAATTTATTTAATAGTTCCTGGCACTTTAAAATGCTTGATTGCTTATGCAAGTTTGTAAGTTTATTAAATTTATTTTGTCAGTAGCATTTTAAGGACTTCTTTTTAAGATATTGAACATTGAAACTTTTGAAAATCCCATCATACATACAATTTTTCATTGGCTGTTGTGGCAATGGTCAGGATTGTTTACTGGAGTAACTGCTAATAGTTACACTTCTTGTTTGACTGGTGAATGAATTGTTTTTATATGGCCTGTTACTTATTTACGCAGTTAACAAGCTGGTAAACCAAATTTTTTTAACTTAAAACACTCAGCATAAATCTGATGCTCACTGATGTCATCAAAAAGTTGTGTATGAATTTTTCTACACTTTGTAAAGCTTTGCCTTAAATAAAGCAATAGCACTGCATTGAAAATCATTCAAATGTAGTCTCAGCTTAGTTGATTGGCAGATACTAAAATCACAACAATACAGCTATTTTACAATAAGAAACATAGACAAACATTCACCACAAACAAATTTACATACTGAATGCATTGGCCTAAATATTGATACCATAAAATGGAGCTATTTGAGACGATTATGCTAATATCAGAGCATAGCAATATTTTGACAACTTTTTCATTCAAATAGCAACTTTGGTTAATTATATGTAAATAAATACCAATATGAAAAATAATTTAATATGCAAAACAATGCTTGTCTGAAATTGCCCCATTACATATTTTATTATATAATATAATTAAGTCTTGTATAATGTAATTAAGTATAAACTATAGTTGTTATAGAGTTCAGAGACAAGTTTAACTTACTGTCGTAAATAGTCCCATTTAATGGTAATGCATTTGTTGGTCTAAAGATATCACGCTGCCATTGATCAGTGTAGCTATTAGTCTACTGACTCCACACAGTTACATAGTAGGCAAACAAAGAAACATTGCACTGAATAATACAGAATGAAGATTTTTGATTGCGTCTTTTATTTTTTTCTCATGAAAGGGGTTGGTCATTTCTGTTGATTTAAGGACTGTTTCTGTTTCAGTAGGTTCTGTTTGAAATTGGGTTTTGAAATGTTGCATAAGAATGTGAGTTTGTTCAGTTTCATTTGTTCATTTTTACCATTGTTTTGGGTTTCTTTTTCAGTCTCTTAAGTTTTTTTACTGCTTGAAACATGCTCCTGGAATCAAAGGTTAGGATATAATCTTTTTCTATGATTTGGAAAATATCAGTTTCTTTTGCTTTGTTGAATACTTGATGTATATTGTTTATTTTTTTCTTTTCTGGGTTATTTTCTTTTTTCTAGGTCTGAGTGTTGAGAATTTGTATTCGCAAGTCCTTTTGTAATTTGGAAAGGTTTGTTACTTCATCTGTGTTGATGAAATTTTTGTTAGGTTTATGATTGGTCTGAAGTATCTCTTTGGTGGTGTCTATGTTTCTTCTTCACAGTGATTGATGTTTTCAGCAATTTTGTTGTCAAGACTTTCTTTAATGTAGGAATTGGATATTCTGTTGTTTTGGAGAAGATTGAGATCTGTATTCATCTTTTTTGGGTTTTATGTTCTTTTTGATTTAGGACTATTTGTAGATGAACTTTGTGATGACAAGTCTGTGATCTGTGTTGCTATTCATTCCACTATAGGATCTCGCATTCTTTATCATATCTCGATATCTTTGATGTGTGATTATATAGTCAATTTGGTTTCTATATGGATTTTTCCTAGGATTTCCTTTGTGGTCAAATTTGTTTTCAATGTTGAGTGGACTCTCTCATGTGGTGATATGGGCCTTTTTGTGACAGAAAATAGTGTTGGTAAGGTAGAAATTGTTTTCATCACAAATGTCAATTAGATAATCTCCATACTAATAAATTAACATAAAAAGCTAATACATATATAGTATTATATTATGAAATTGTTGATGGGGTGGATTGGATTTAGTAACTGTTTTATAAAATATGAAATGAATAAAGAATAAAGAATACATACATTTATATATATATATATATGAAATATTCATGAAACAACATTGTGATACATTAATAATTGCGTGAAAAATTAAAATCTGTAATTAAAATATACTGAAAATAACTTAAAGCTCTTGAACAGGATAAATAAAGTAAAAAAAAACATGTTTGCAAAAAAAGATAAACGAACCTATTCATTAAAGTGGTTTGTTTTTAAATTTTCTCTATTTCCGTTTTAAATAAAAGAAATGAAATCATAATAGAAAAAAATAGTATATTTATTAATAAATTTTTTGTAACTATACTGAAAAAAGGTTATCGCAATAAATCTGGTATTCTTAATAAATTTATTTATTTATTGGAGCAGATACAATCTTCTATATAGAGTATCTTATTAAATTTGTGTTGTGTGTGTTTGACTCAATGCAATATTAGATAATTATTAGCTGTTCTGTAATATTAAACTATTAAATAGATAAGACTTGGGCAACACTTTAGAGTAGGCCTCTTGAGGATCTTTTCTGAAGTAGTTTAACTGGAAAAATCGGAATACAATTGGAAAAATCGGTATCAGTATAGATCTCAAAGATGGCCACAAATTATGGAATTTTACATAGTAAATGGTCAATTTGTGAATATTTCTATGCCTACCAATAGGATTCACGACTTCGATACTGATTAAGAGATTACCTACACAATATATTTTATCACTTTTCTGTTTGGAATAAACAACCAAAGTAAAAAAATATACTAATCAAAAAATTGAAATCAAGATGAAAAATTAATAAGTAGTAATATAAAACGAATGCCTAATGTTTTTTAAAAGTAGGTATTTATTTATCATATCTGGAAGATGAGGATTCGGGTAGAATTCTCTGATATTTCTATTTGTGTCATTGTTGACTAGCTTGATGTTTAGTATTTAGGAAAGTTGTGAACACATTACATGCGATAAGAATACCTAGATTAATGCTTGTGCCCTCTTTTACCCAATAAACTGCATTTCCTAATAATATACAGTTAGAGTATTGTGTTTTGAAAAACAAAATTGATACTTTTTTTAGAAATTAGCCTAATATAGTGAAATCTAGTCATTTGAGGTATTTCTTGTCACTATTTATTTATAACCCTCCTTTGGTCTATGTTCTAACCCGTCATAAGTTAGAATACATATAAATAGAATCACAGTAATAAAAACTTACTCTTCTGGCCAATTATTCTGATGGGAACTCTCATACCGTCTACACAGGAGGCCTTCTAGAAAATTCTGAGATAAATGTGTCTGCACCGTTCTCTTGGGATTGTTCTCTGGGCATACTTGTACAAGTTCGTACTTGTATGGTTGACCATAAAAATTCCTGTGGGTTTAAATTAAATACAAATCAATTGGCTTTGCTTTAAAGGGTGTCAAATTCAGCAGTTTTTATGTGACTAAGAGTTTAATGAGAAAGAATATTAATAAGAAAATTAGCATCCATATTCTTAAAAAACAAAAAACTAAAACAGACAAAAATGAAAAAAGTGAAAGTCGATTGAAAATATGGATGACTGGCAAATTCTGCTTAATGAAAAGAAAATAAAGTTTGCTCACCAAGAAGGAAGTAGTCTGAATATAGGGTATCACCATTTTATCTTCAGACCAACCACACATAGAACTAGGGCATTTCTAGCTAATGTTCCATCACCAATATCTATCTATATTGCCTTTATTTGCATCTATTTGCATTTATTTCCTCAAAGACATCCATAATCAGAGAACCTGCAGGTTCAAAAGCTGCTGCTTGTTTCTTAGAGGATATGATGTCAAGAGAGTGAAGCCTGATGAACCATAAATCTTGAGAAGATACCGATGCAAGAGAAGTATTTACATATAAATCTATATTCTGTTGTTGATTGGAAAAACAGTGTCAAAGCAAACTGACGTATAGATTGATTATAACGCCGACCATGTTGGTTTTAAGGTGGAATTCAAGTTTTGATTAGTCAAGAGTATATTAAAATTGTCAGAAAAGTCATCTACTACATATGTACTACTATCTTGCACTTTTTTGATGACCTAAATACAGCAATGAAGCTGCTCACTTTAAAACTTAAAAACTTTACCGTCTTTCTGGCTTTTGGGGTAGAAGTTAGCAGATGTTTTGGAATATTGAAAATAGTAGAAATTTGCATTAACAGTTATGGTGTTATTCTGTCATGAACTTTAGGTTTGAAGTATTCCGATATAATGCCCCGCACCACTCTAGTTGCCTTTTTTCAAATAGTGGAAATCTGAAATATAAGATGAATTATAATCTTATAATATTATTTTCGTACTGGACACATATTATAATCAAAAAAATATTTTTTATGTAACAGCCTTTGCTAACAGACATCATTTTTACATATAATAGCTTTTGCTAAAACATTCCATCTTAGAAACACATTTTAATTACAAAAAAAATTCCAACAAGAATGATAAGTTAACATTTTGGACTAAACTAGTTATAGCACACAATGTATGAATTCGGTGAAATAAATATAGAATGTCAATAGCAATAAAATAGTACATGAATATTTAATAAAAGTCAACAACTTGGTTTTCTACATCCTCCGCAGTCAAGGTCAACATTTCTACTTGGGATATTAACTCCTGAAATTAAAAAATAAGTCAGTTTTTACGTTTTTTTGAACAGAATTAAATAACGAACAGATTTTGAACAGATCATCGAATAACGTATTTTAATATTCGGATTATTTTATTCTATTATATAAATTGTAATTATGTTGCTGGTAAATCATAACAGATTAAATAAATACCATATTTGCATAAATTTGTCATTTTGATAGATAATTATAAAAGGAAAAAGGATTATATATATATTTTATTATGTAAATTTTTCTTTCTTATTTTACTTATAAATGTGTTAAAATATGGATATAATTTTGTCCCATATATTATACAAAATATATAAACATTTTCGACAGTTTGAAAGTTCACGACTAGTTGGTTGAACATAAATGTTAGTAGTATCGATATTTTCGAACAAAAATGTATGGAGATGACGTATTTGTCATCTTAAATATATTTATAAAACGCGAATAATTAAATATTAATAAACAAATTACTTCAATATTACTAAATATACCAATTGATTATAATGCCGACCATGTGGCTCTAAGGAGGAATTCAAGTTTTGATTAGGTAAAAGTATATTAAAATTGCCAGAAAAGTCATCAACTACATATCTACTACTATCTTGCACTTTTTTGATGACCTAAATACAGCAATGGAGCTGCTCACTTTAAATCTTTTTTCTTCTTTCTGCAGTTGACTGGCTTTCTGGCTTTTGGGGTAGAAGTTTGCAGAGGTTTTGGAATATTGAAAATAGTAGGAATTGCATTAACAGTTATGGTGTTATTTTATTTCCAACAGTTTTAAAGCAATCAGACTCAAAAAGAATACTACAGATTCTGTCATGAATTTTAGGTTTGAAGTTTTGCGACATAATGCCCCGCACCACTCAAGTTGCCTTTTTTCAAATAGTGGAAATCTGAAATATAAGATGAATTATAATCATATAATATTATGGTTAATTATGTTCTGGCAAAAATTCATTTTGATTTAAATAGTATTTTGGACCATTGTAATAAATTT
>JAUZNC010002453.1:9326-39104 GCA_034780395.1 Vannuccia rotundouncinata | reverse complement strand
AATAAGACAAACTTCAAAAACCGAAATGAAATTTTTTCTCTAATTCTTTAATTATTATTATTACTGGTATTGTGGATACTTGGAGTTGCTGGAACCTGATTTGGCGATCATAGCTCTGTTTGTATTTTTGTTAGTATGGAGTGTATGTTTGTTTGTATGTATGTTAATATGGAGTGTATGTTTGTTTGTATGTGTGTTAGTACGGAGTGTATGTTTGTTTGTACGTGTGTTAGTACGGAGTGTATGTTTGTTTGTACGTGTGTTAGTCGGAGTGTATGTTTGTTTGTATGTGTGTTAGTATGGAGTGTATGTTTGTTTGTATGTTTGTAAAAAATAGTTTAAATATAATAATGTAAATTAATTTCCCTATAATAATACTAATAATTCAAACTGAATTGTGGTAATTTTTCTAAGTAAATTTCAAACTAAAAACCAAATCATCTGATGCACTGAACTGATGCACTATAATTTATGCTAATAGTTGGATTCTTTGACAGATATTTATTAAGAATAACATTAAAATAGTAAAATTGGCTTTAAGAACAATATTGAGGCAAGCAGGTAGTCAACTACAATTCATTTTGAAATATAAGAAAATTAATGAAAATAATTTTATTTAAAATTTTTTTTATGAACATAGACCTGAAGATTACCCGGAATGTATGTGGTCTTGGTTTTAATCGTCAAAACATATCCATTTAAAATCCCTTGAATTTCAAATTGGGAAAAGTTTGGGAACCCTGGTTTTTAGGGTAGGATTTCTAACTGGGGCTAGAGGAAATTAAGCCTAATATATATTAATATAAACATTTTTTGTTAGAAATATTATTGAATATTCTATTAAGATTTTACCATTAATTATGCAGAAGATTTACTACTATTTAGAAGATAATATAGGCACGTCAGTGCTCTAAGGTACATATGACCTACCTACAACATATAAATAAGAATTTTTTGGAAATTAGTGAATTCCTAATTTAAAAATTATTGAGTTATTTTGTGTTTAAATTTTTAATCTGTTTAAATTAAAAAAATGCCATTAACATTTTTAAATATTAAATTTTGAATATTTTATATATCTTTTTAAGGATATGATCGACTTTGCATTTAATAAATCCATGTTATATTTATCTATCTAAATGGTGTAAATTGTGGTGGTGTAATTTTACAGAAATATATATATATTATTTAAATTTAATTATACAATAAATATCTTTGTAAGATTGATTTTTATTTTAAATTGTTATCTTATTGTTTATATCATCACCCGGTAATATAATTTTTTTTGTTTGTAACATCTTTCTTTATTTGATATTCTTTTTACTCAGAGGGAATCGGTATCACATTTAAAGGTGGCTCAGATCAACGAGTAAACACAGACATCATTGTAAGCAGTATCCTAGAAATCGGGTTGGCTCATGAAGATGGTAACTTGAAAAAAGGCGATAAGATAATAGAGGTATCAATATTTATAATTAGATTTTGTGCTTGGTATATTGTTCATTTAACACGGAAGTGGGCCATTCTATGTCCATTGTTGTAATTACTCTTATATGGTGGAGTGTGTCAGAATAAAGTAAGAGTAAAATAATAACTCCCTGTGTAACATTATTAGCTATAATAAAAGTATTTTATAATTAACATAAAATATACAGAAGTGAATTTAAATAAATTTACCTTTAGTTAATTACATTCGCAAAAACATACAGTTTAAAACGTTTGTATATAAGGTCAAGTACATCGCATTATAATTTTATTGGTTAATTATACACATAGTGTTATTATTTTACGTTTAATTATTTTAAATTTTTTAACGACAACATTAAATAATTCGGGTGAAATCTGCTTATATGGTTCTGAAAACTTTTAACTAAAAGCAAAAATATTCATGTTTGACAGGTGTACAAACATAATATATCTTATTTTTTGAAGAGAAATTGAAAAGTTAAAAATAACACTATTACTAATTTACCAATATGTCAAAATTTCTTTGACAATAGTTATATTACGTATACAACACACAACTTCCTCCCGTTATATGGTTAATTATATTATGTTCGTTCTTATATCGTAATTCTATTTTTAACTATAGTTATTAATTGTACAGAGTTTGTCAAATTTTTGCATAGAAACTTGTACCTACAAATTTCACGATTTGTTAAGTTATTAATAGAAATATAAATCCGTTAATGTTGTGTGTATTATTAATATTACCGTATAACATACATTATATTAAAGAAATTTTCTTAATTCTTCAGCGGACTCCATAAATCAAACATTTTTTGCAAGAATATTTAAAAATTTCACTTTGAAATGTTGTGAATTGTTAAGAGTTGAAACTCTATGTATAATTACTCTATGGTTATAACCACATTCACATTACAAGTCATGCGCTCTTACTTATTGATCTATCAGAAAAGAACTTCGTCTTTAAGTTGAATATTTTTGCCACTTTTAATCTATGTATCTCTAATGATTCGTTTGCTAACTTGACCTTTGCTCATACATACATAACTGACGTCATAATCAGGACGATGGTTAGTATAAGAAAAAAACAGATTTCTTTTTTCAGCAGGTTTGCCTTACACTAACGATCGTTGCTTCATTATCAATTCTATACCGTCTATTGTGAGCTTTAAAAGATTTAACTGGAGTGATTTAAAAACCTGAACCGAAGTATTTCACCTCAACTTTTACCCAGTTAAGAAATCTTAGTCAGCCATAACAGACTTATGTGATACACAATAATAAATAAAATAGGCTATTTAATGAATATTTATGAAATTTATAAACTAACATTTAAATAGAATTCTTAAAAAAAATTTTTCTTAACGAACGTATTTCATTGATATTAAATCTGAGAGAAAGAATAATTACATTATTTTAATTTTACTTTTTTTTGTGAATACGTTTCAAATTTTCAATTCTCAATTATTATTCTACTTTTACTTCGTACGATTAGTATGATTAAAATATTTTCTAATATCAGCTTTAGAAACGGACGAATTTTCCTAACTGTTTATTTCTATTGATTAGCGTTTTGTGTGATGACATTTACAATTTTAAACTTGATATAAGTAATTGAAAATGTCAGGAGAAGTAGTCGATGTTTATCGGAATGACCAGCTTATCGACATGTATATCTTGTTTTATTTGTTACCAAGTACACATTTCAACTTGTAGTGGTAGAAATAAACACTAAGCAAATTTGAATATAAATAAGCTTTCCATATTTATTAATTGTTTACAGGAAATACACAAGCTAGAATTTTATATTATTATTTATTAAATTACAGTTTTGATTGTTTTTAATTTGATTACTTTGATTTTTTAAAGCCACAACAGCAACAGGGCCAAATATTAAATTTTGACAATTGCGCGAGAAAACTTTAATCCAGGCTTTCGAAATTTTCAATTGAACATTTTTCTGCAGTTTTCTATATTTAATGAACGATTTTTCATAAAAAAAACTAACATTTAAATAGTTCTGTTATTAGAAAGCTATGCAGGGTGTCCACTGCTTTTCATTGTAACCAAAAACGGATCAACTGAATAAAGCAACTCTCGTTTGGTAATCTAATCTTTTTTTGATTAAAACAACCAGTATGTCGAGAAAAAACGATTGAAGGTACCCGAAATAAACGTAGGAAATAATTCCAGACATCCTGTTATATTTATAGATGATTTTTTTGTTCGTGGCTTATCTTTACATAAATCCACCACTCTTCAGGTCAATGACATACCTCTGAAAGGGATGACTCACGATCAAGTTGTCGAATATATTAGCAGCATCAAAGACGTCGTCCGCATCAAGTACACGCCCAAAAGTATACATCAAACACCAGCCAAATCCAAACCCTGGTTAATCACAGGACTGGTGGCTGGGTCTATCATTGTTTACATACTATTCGCCCGTGCAACCGTAAAGTTTGTGACTTTTGGTAAAATAGATATTGGTGTGTGGCCTTTCACCTCGATTGTTCACTTCTTACAGTCGAAAAACCCCTTTCTGCCATTTTTAAATATCCAGTGAAGGAAAAAAAATGATGAAATCCAATTTAGATAGACATATTTCTAAACTTCATTGTTTCGATATTTCAAACACAATTTAGAATGCAATAAAATTCTAACACACTTTCAAAGAAACGATTTTTAGTTTTTATATAAAAAATTCACTATAAATAAATATATAAATTCTTTTCTTTTGGTTTCTTTTATTATTCTTGATTTTGTTTGTTTGTTTTAAAATCGGCATATTTTTTAGTTTCATTTGTTAAATTTTTTCGCTTCTAACGAACTAAATGATGCACTAGTCTGACAATTTTTAATGAACATATAATTTATTTAATACTAAAAAGATAAAAGAAGCCCCATTTTTATGTATTCTTTTTCATGATGCTTCAGTTTCCGATAATTTTCGGAGGTATTTATCAATAAAACCTTTTAATTCTTTATCTTTGTATTTCTTATAATGTGATACTTGTGTTATATAAGAAATAAAATACTTCTTCTGAAATTTCTATTACCGAATATTCCCCCTTTTCTCTATTTGTAACTTCTATACATTCCATTATTTGTATTTTAATGATTTCTACAAATACAATCATCGCTTTACACATCTTAATTTATTTATTTTCATTCTACGGGTTTTATTTATTTTAATGTAAAAAATTTGGTTGGCTATATACGACGGATAGGGTCAAGAGTGGACAATTACTGGACAAATATCGTTTGTCTTAGATCTGAATTTTAAATCTGTATTGAAATACTTCACCTGCAATCAAACTAAGGATAAACTTCTTAAACGTGAAATTCTTCCAGTATAACATATGTTCAGTTGTGAAGCTGTAATATAGGACAAGTCATCAATAGATCAGAAATCAAATTTTTGAAGACGTTTTGATGTATACGAAAACGTCTGGATACCATTAAGCTAAATATTTTTCCGTTTTCTACAAAACAGAAACATTTATATATTTAAAAGCTGTTTTATTTACTATTTGGAAGTCTGATAAGAATTGGTATTCACTAATTCAACCGGAAATTAATGCAATGTTTTTGAGCAACGCCCTTTCCTAAACAATCATTAAATATTTTAAATACAAAGAAAATTTTTAAAGGCGTGGTCTGTCAAACTTCTCTCGTAGTTTGCATAAAATAAATTAATATTTCCGGGTTTTAAAACAGTTAGGAATACCTGGAAACTAAACCTGTAAGCTTGCAATAATAAAAAAGTTTTCTAGGGCATATTATACAATTCTGGTAACTTTTTTAAAAATTCTGTAAATTTGACTTTAGGTGGCAAAATGTATTCAATTTTATATTCATTGATAATTTATTCATACACTCCCTTAAATCAAAATATATACTGAAGAAAATATTTGTCTAATCCATCCAGAATAAAATGACAGCTTTCAGCCTTTAAATAT
This sequence comes from Vannuccia rotundouncinata, assembly GCA_034780395.1. Taxonomy (NCBI): domain Eukaryota; kingdom Metazoa; phylum Platyhelminthes; order Proseriata; family Coelogynoporidae; genus Vannuccia; species Vannuccia rotundouncinata. The sequence continues at coordinate 33,675 of JAUZNC010002453.1, read as the reverse complement.
AGTAATTCAGCTAAAATTTATTATCTAATTCACTTCTATATGTAATATCTTAGTTTATCAAAAAAATATAAATTTTTGAATTGCATTAATTAAATTGAGAAATTCAAAGGACGGTTTTGTAATGGCTTAATTTAAAACTTTACTCAAATGATGGTTCTTATCAATATACAAAAATATCATAGCAATAATCCAACAATTTCATGATTTAACAATTGTTATGAGCAAACTCTTATTCAAATATTCATCTAAATAATCTTAAATACTCTTAAAAATTATTAATTTTTGAGAATTTTTTTAAACCCTTTCAAATCAATAAACAATAACCATTGCATTAATTACCGAACTCTTCTAATCTCTTTTAACAAATATTGTATAGTTTTATTCAAGGTTTCTCTACTCAGTCTACTTACCAATCTATTAAAGTATAGGTAGTAGTCTACTCTACGTTTACCAACATTATATATATATATATAACTATCAACATTATACCAATATTAATATACAACATATTGTAATAATTCTACATCTTAACTAACATTCTATTTTTATCCACATGTTATTTAAGATTCTTTCAATCGTCAAACTATTAGGTTATAGAACCCATCTATTGTACCTATATCTATATAAATCAGAAAATATCTAGGTATAGTATTATTAATTATATATAATAGTTTTCTTCATAAAATGTTAACATCAATTATAATATTAGTAGACAAAAGAAGCGAACATTGTTTATGATATCCATATTACTTCGATACCGTTAATTTTTGTTCATTAAAATTCATAAGTATGTAATTATATTCAAGAAGACAATGAAAATATTCATCTATAATACAAATTAATATCTCCAAATTCCTTAATTGTTTTATTAATTGATTAAATATAAAATGCACAGCTTTTGCTTGTTTAGATATATAGGGAAGGCGAATTGAGCGCAAAAAATACAAACAAAGACAAATTAATGATTATCTTAAAAATAATCTCATTTTAAAAAAGTTAAACATATTTTGTATCACTTGACCCTTTTAATTAGAGTAAATTGTTTAATATAAATACCTATACTTACCTTTTAATTACTAAACCCGCATACACTAATTAATCAACATGTTCTAGAACTTTTCACTTAAAAATATCGTTTTAGATTTTACATTTTCAAATATTTCATATATTGAGTCAAATACATTTATAACAATATTTATAACAGTCCCAATTTTACTATATACCATAACATCCATATGAAATAGATTGTTTAATTAAAATAAATTATTTCAAAAGAAACGTTGTCCATATATCTATTAATTACTAAACAAAATATACCAAATCGTACTATTATAAGAAAACAATTTCATTATTTGAACTGTATTTTGAATGCTTTGCTGGATAACATAATCGTGTATTAATTGTTCTTAACAATTAACAAATATATTATGAAAAGTGTTATACATTAAGCTATAATATGTGACTGTAAAACAGTTATTAGGGGGTTAATTAACATAATCATTGTGGTATAATATAAGATAAAAGACAATAGATAATAACATTTGAATTAATTGAAGTATCACACGAAATATAAATAAGTCGTAATTGTTAACAAAATTCTCAAATAAAATGATAATCTTAAAGTTAAAGGAATAAACAACACTAAATTATCAACATGAATAAAGTAGACAACATTAGAAAATAAAAACGTTGCGTTGGCACATTTTCATCCACAAAAAGTGTTGTAGCTATCTAGATATGTTATTAAAAATGAATGGTCTACAAATAATGTCGAATTTTCGTTTTCTTGGAGTGTCAGTTTTTCCTCTGAGTTCGATAAAATAATGAGCGGCTTGACTTCGGCAGTTGTGGAAGGTGTCGCTAAGGAACAAGAGCACAATGGATCCATCTCAATAGTAACACCTTTATATTGATTTTCAGCTGAAAATATACTTTTTAGATGCCAATTCTTCGTCTGTGCTTGATAACTAGCTATTAGACTGGGTGTTTTATGGCACAAGCGATTCTTAGCCAATGCAGCTGGGATCTGTTCTGAACAGAATGGACTGGATAAAGGCTGGGTCATTTTGCTGGACGATCCAGACAAAGTTTCTAGACTTGCAAGTTTATTAAAAATTATAAGTTGCTTTCTACACATGGTTCCCTGTATTGGATGAAACAGTTTCATAGACCTTTCCAACGGAAATATAGTAAAGGATTTATGTAATTTGATAGGCTTACCAACAAGTTCCGCTTTAACTGGAATCACTATTAGAATTTGATCGAAATCTTTGACTTTGTTTATGCAAGTTGTCTGTGGCTTATTTTTCAAATCAATCACCAAGAGATCTTCCCATTCCAACAATACTTCTGATGTCAATTCTTTGAAATTCCAACTATTTGTAATATTCAATTTTTGTGCATGAATCACTATGCTTTTATTTTTACAAACTTCCTGTAACATCTGAATTCTATCTGCAACATAAATTTCGCTAGTGGAGGCAATGCATATACCATCTGTATGGTCGTTTTCAATTTCAACAGAATTTAGGTCGGAAGTTGCTGTTGATTCCATTTTATAATCTATTTCAGCAGCGATCTCTGGTTCATAATAATCATAAACAAGGGTTGTAACATTTTTAGAATCTTCAACGACAACCCTTTGTTCTACTTCAACTGTAACACACTTTTGATCGCCTAGTTGAAATGAATCAAAATAAAATTTCAATTTTCCCTCAACTTCATCAATTCGTTTGAGTCCCCCTTCCCGTAATCCTGAGTTTCGTATGTTATCCAACGACTGGGACACATAAGTCCATCCAGAGGGCATGCTCATTTCCATGACTACCATATTGGATTCATTACCACCTTTTGTAAACTTGGTACAACCGCGAAGAGTTGTTTTATTTTCCTTGGTTTTGCTTTGATTTACTTCAATTTCAAAATTGGGAACCGAACGCACAGCCTTGGCAACGTTGAATAAAGAAATGACTTTAGTTATGACACAGCCTTGTCCTTTGATTTTAAAAGTTACACGGTTTGGAACAGAGACAGGTATCTTCCATGTTAATGATTGTTTCGATTCGTCAATTATTTCACGTCTTTCTACACCATTTGCTTTGATATTAAATGTTATATTATTGCCTTTATTAATAGAGGATTTTACTGCGAACGTAGATAACGAATGCAATCCAACAACCGTGTCTTGTGTAGAAACCCAACCTCCATGTCCATTTTGAGATTTAGTTAGCCAGCGAACAGTCTTAAGAGAATCCATTATATTTTGCTTGTTCATCAAGGCAATAAGTGCATATGCTGATGTCTCAATTTCCCCTGAGCTTGCGTGCACCCACCATCTACGTCTATCCTTAGGAATCTTTGATTCCGGCTGCCAATACAGCATACCATCAATCGTTTTAACGGTTTCTATTAAAGCATCAAGATATTTTCTTGTTAAATTAGTTTGATATGTCATTCTACTCAACGCATAAGCGCGGAGAGCTATGGAACCCACTGGAAGATTCGTCATAACATTGGGAGTGTTGATAGCAATACAATTAAGTGCTATTAAAATTATGACGTCACGCTTGGGTAATAGGAGGGAATTTGTTTCTAAAAATGCGTCTAGTATAAAAGCTGTTAAGGTAGCATTATCATTTCCAACAATGCCCTTCATATCACGGTGAATTACTTTGCCTGGCTCACCAAAACAACCACTTGAGTCCTGTTGTTTCATTAAAAATTTAAGCGCAGATGTCAAAATAGACTGCTCTACGTTGATGTAGCGCTGAGCTTGAATAAAGGATTTAACAACAAATGCTGTGAGCCAACTACTTCCAGACAGATCATTCTCTCCAAATGCCGAAAAAGAACCATCTTTGTGGCGGTAATTCAATTCTCGATTGTAGCCATTTTTTATATATTTCTTAGCTTTTTCTATAATATCTGCTTGATTTATTGTCATAGCTGAAAAGTAATCAAGAACATAAATACTCGGTACTAAGGTGATCATATTTTGTTCCCCACATCCTCTTGGTTGACGAACAAGGTGACCAAGGTTGGAAATACTTGGGCCTATAATATCTGGAGTCCACATGATATATCCTCTTTCTGAACCTTCGACAAGGTTGTCCGGCAGTGCAGCCTCAAGAGATAACACCTTTTCCTCATCGTTAACACATATTAGATCTCCAATTACAGACTCTTCAGGAAAACCTTCAGCTTCAACAAGAATACTTCGTCTCACGGCATCTGAAACAGAATAATCAACATACCTAGAATTAAGTTGATGGCAAATTTTTGACGACTGAGCCTTGGCAATGACTAAAACATCATGTCGACCAAGTAAAAGAGCTTCTATTTTGAAATTGATCGTTTTCTGCTCGTTGGGACAGATGCAGAGTCGGGCTGAATACTGACTTTTAATGCGAAATGCGGGTGATTGTTCAATCTTAATCTGTGCTTCCACGCATGTCGCCAAATAATTAAAAATGTTGACGGGTAGCCTAGCGGTCTCGGCACGAAATATGGAATATGGGATAGTCATCTGTATGTAGAATGACGAAAATGTTGTCATTTGAGACAATGGGGAAATTTCTAATCCTGATTTGGACACACAATAAAAACTGGATTCCCAGGTCGTCATTGTGTCTGGAGTAGTGAAATTCATCGATTCATTAGGCGAATCAATAAAATCAAATACCCAGGTTTCAGGGAAGAAGTCTCGAATTTTTAAATCTGATGATACAATTTTTATTCCATTTTCTGTGTCAATATCATTATGTTTATTTGCCATTTCATATACCACCCTGTTATTAAGCGGACAGTTATTAAATATCGGTAAACTGGATATTACTTGTAAACCTGACTTGATGAAATGACTAAGCATGAATATATCTGAGATACTGAAATAAATACTACTAATAGAGGCCAAGGGACATCTTTCTTTAATATATAAAATAGTTTCTTCCGTTAAACTCTTTGTTTCGTAATTTAAGGAGATGAAATTTTCAATAATCTGAACTTCCTCTACTGATCCGGACTTTCCCAAAGATTTAAGATTCACATCACTAATACGAAGTGCACATTTTTCTCCTCCAACGTTGTTGTTCAAATTAACAAAAATTTGGTTTCCCGGCTTTTGTTCCATGGAGGGTAATTGGAATTTAATTTTGTTTTGGAAAAGACAGCGATGAAATATACCCGTTTTTAGTGTATCCGCAATGATAGTATTATTATTTATAAGCATGTGAATAATTATGTGACTATCAATAAACTGTTGACTTGTAAAGAAGAATGTCATAACTTTGGTTACAATTTTCTTCTTCAAAAAGGCATTTTTCCAATTTGTTGAATTGAGTATTTTGAGTGGACTAACAACACCTCTACTCAAAACTTGTGCCGAAATAATTTCATTTTCAGGTATAAGGGTAGCTTGTATTGTAACATTTAAAACTCCAGAGCAAATGTTTGAAATTTTTGGGTTAATAGGAACTATTAAAAATTCGATTTGAGCTGAATTATTGTTCATTACATTAACATAAATAGATGCCGAACTGCTATCTTCTTTAATAATTGGTTGACGGTTTAAAATGGGTTTTTTATCTGGTAACAAAAAAATTTCAAACTTTTTAGAAACACTCTGTACGATGGATGAACACACTATGTGCCTACTGGACACATTAGTTGGAGGATAGTGTAGAAATAACCTGCCGTCTTCCTTAGTTTGTTGAGTCAGTGAAACCTTTTTACCTTCTTCAAAGATGTTACACGTTATATTGGCTCCAACAAAAGGCAGTCCGTTATGATGAGTTGCTATTACTTCAGCATAAAATGGAAGTCCATACTTTGCTGACGAAAGCGAATTAATTTTCAGCCGCATTATGGTGTATTTTAACGTACCTAATGCTTTAGTCGTTGAAACTATTTCTCCTGTCCCAATCTCCACGATACGAGCTTCAATAGTTATTGCGTATATGCTATAGCGATTAAAAAGTGTGCTATTACTAAAAATAGGTACTACGTTCACATCAATCAAAGTACATTTTTCTATTCCATTCAAACGAGATTCTCTATCGATACATATTTTCGGCAAATGATTCTTCGAATCTAAGCAAAATTTTGTTGAAATGCTGGCTTTCATTGGTCTTTTTGTAGAATACTGAGCGCATATTTTGTAGTGGTAATATTTAGTTGTTATTAGAACTGTATCAGGAGCAATTATTGATGCAGTGAACTTTGCTAAAGAATACTTTAAAATTGTAATTTGTTGTATATGTATCTTACCTCCACAGCGACAAATTATTTTCCATTGACCAAAACTGGGATCTTTGGATAGTTGGAATTTTAGGCCTTTAAAGGCTGTTAGCCAGTCTAAATTAAGCCATTGTATTAAACGTTGTTCCTTTAGATTTTCAATGTAAATTTCGTCAATATTTAAGGTCGAGTTTTCTGGTTTTAATGTGATTTCGTTTAAAACGAGACATCGAAAACGAATAACATCTCCTGGTTTGTAAGCTGGTTTATCAGTTTCAATAAAAATAATGGGACGAATTGGTAATATCTTTACTGTTGTATTTCGAATTGGAAATGTATGTTGACAAGTTCCATCCTTACAGTCAGAGATGTTAAACACGAGTAATGCTCTATCGGAAAACAAGGACGAATTCAATTGAACTGGAACCGTAATCTTGCTTGCATTTAAGTTGACATGTTTACAAAACTGGTTAGATTTATTTTCAAAGGATTGTAAATCAGCGAAACCAAGGATAGTTACTGAATAGGATGTTTTCGTAACCTGAAAGACAATATTCTCTTCAACATCTTTGTGAAACGCCTGGGGTACAAATATGGAGTAGTTGGCAACTGTTTCCTTTTGAAGAAAGATGATCAGTATTGATTTGAAAATTAGAATCCTCCAAAAAGAATAAAAGAAAAACATTTGACGTGCAAATTTAAAAAGTATTAAAGACAAAACATTTTTACAATTTATAACAATAAGATGAAGAGGCGTCATCTATAACTAATTTGATTGGTGAAGTTGTTTTCTATTTGTATTGGGATAAACAGCCCCATAACCAGATATGCGCCAATGAAGAAGACTTAGCAAAGAAACTTAGTTTATTTTAGATTTTACAATTCGAATTAATACGACATTATATTTGTGGAATTGAAAAGCAATCATAATTGCCTTTTGCAGAATTATGTATAAATGATCAAAACAATATATTGTTCTATTCGTAAATATCTATTCGTATTTGTTTATTCTATAAGTATCATAAAATATTGAAAGTTGAATAAAAGTATGTCTGAAATTTGATTGATTCTAAAATGTTTCATCTCCTCTTTACCATTTAATAAAAATGATCTTCCTTTTCGTCCAAACCTTATTATTTGCCTCAATCTTATCAGCGAGGAAAAGAATAAGTTTTTTGAATTATTAATAATCACATTTTTATTAGGTATCTGTTTCTAAGAAAAGTTTTAAGTATTTATATTATTTTATTGTTATTCTAGTAGTTGTATTAAATTTATAATTTATATTTAAACAAAGTTGCAAGGGACAAATTATTCCATAAAAATATTTTTACATTTATATATATACACACATTGTGTATAAAATAATATTTACCTTAGCTTTGGTCTGAATGTTGAAGTAAAAGGTCCTCTATATTTACTATATTAAATATATTTAATATATAGATTATATATAATTGTTATTGAGAAGATTGAAGACTGATATAGTAATATATAAGCTTATGCACAAAGTAATAATTAAGGTTGGATCATGTGTCTTAAAATTTATGCATTTAGAAATTAAAATATCGTACTAGTTTTTGAAACAGAACAAATTGTCATTATTCATGAAAATATATTAAAAATTAGTGTGTAAAGGATATTTAATGATATGTTTAATTATTGAATACCAGCTTGATTAGATATTTAGATGTGTTAATTATACGTAATATTTCTCTGAAATATAAACAAAATTATAGTTCTGATATATATTCTCAAGTCAGAAAAAAAAAATTAATTCAATTTTTTTTTGAAAATATGAAATTTGACTTTTACATCATAATTTTCTAATAATTAATAATATTAATATATTCTATTAATAATAATAAACAATTTTAATATTTATTTTTACGTTCTAACATTCTAAACCAATGTTGATCTGCACGAATCAACAGTAAAGTAGCAAACAAGGTAACCTATTTCGCAACACTGATAATTAAAAAAAGGTTTATCATGTATATATAAATTGGAAGATAGAACATAATATGGTTTGGTCATAAAATTCCGCTGACAAATGTAACAATATAGTTGAATAAACGCATAAATACAATTGCTTAAATTTATTTGAAATTTTTTTATGTGAAATATAATGTTAACCTAATTAAAAAATATTACCTAAAGTATTTCAGTACAAATATATAACACATGATTGTCACTTTAAAACAAAAAGTATTTATTTACATATATATAGCTCAAAAATTAACTGGAAGCTTCTTTAGCATTAGATATTTCAGGATTTGTCAACATCGTTATTGTTCGTCCACAAGGACATTTCTGAAATGAAGTTTTATTGATCATGTTTACCTGAACTATGTCTGTGGTTGCCCGTCGATAAAGACGACGATGGTGTACTAACTTGAAGATAATCATATCACAGATGAGTGTAGCTACTCCAAACAGTCCAATTCCAGATCCAATGTTCATTGTGAATGTGTAAAGATCAAACTTCCCCGCAGTTCCATAAACAGCGATGAAGAATTGAATTCCGTACGCCTTCACCAGCTCTCGATACTCAGTGTTGTTAATCATATAATAATTGCCAAACCGAAAGTTCCAACCTTTCGCAACCGGAGTGTCAGCATCATCCAGGCGACGGAAAGAATACTTTGGTAAACAATATTCCTCTGAATAATCCAAATCACATTCCCAATCAATATTGATTGATAGCATGCCCCCCTTGTACCAAATGTCAGGTGTATCAGCATCTGCATATTTGAGGATATCGCCCAGACGAAAGATTGGACAATACTTGTTTTTGGAGTGATTTGGTTCATATCTACAAGTATACAGAAACCTTTTTGTCATTGTAGAAAGAATGTTGCGCCGTTTTATATGATATTTTGGAAATTCGATGCTATTTTTCAATAGAACAGTAAAGTTTGCAGCATTTTTGATAATGTGATTAAATTCCGGTAGAGGATAAACGTCGTGTTCGGTTGGACACCAGCCAAAGATCTCACAAACCCTTTTATTTGGTATTTGACTTGATGCGACACAACGACCGGTTTTCACTCCACTTCCGAGCATAACATGATCTCCTTCGATGCAGTCATCGTCTGTCTTACATTTAATCTTGTAAACGTCATGAGATTCATCACACACTCCTTGTCTTTGATTCGGAGTTACCACAAGATTGGTCATGATGAAGAAGGCCGAGTTCTGAGTTGGTGGAATGACGTAATCTGCAACATCCCAGAGCCGTTCTCCAATAGACGGAACTTCACCAGTGAGATTAATATAAGAAACACCTTTGACCTTGGCCGTGACTCCACTAATGGCCTTGTCAGTTGCTTGGTAACCCTTTTCATAAATCATCACCCATCCGATCAGGTAACTGAGTATTAATATCTGAAATACTCGAAACATAACACCAATTTTTCGTGAATTAAATTTCACTACTTTTTGTGTTTCATATTCAAAAATAATGGAAATTATCCTATTAAAGAATGACATTTCTATATCCTAATTATTTTGAGAATTCTTTTAATAAATATATATATGTAGTCTTGTGTGAGAATTACTGAATTTACAGAATCAGTGTGCCTCAGAAATGTGTTTCGTGTGTATGGGTAAATTAATCTCATTGCACTAGCAAAGGAAGAGGTGTATGTATACACTTAATTCCGCTCTTATAAATGTTCAACGAATTTGGTTGGTTCTTCTTCTGTACTATATATCGAACTGGTGATTTACTGTAATGATAATTTTTGGATAATTTCTACCTGACTGCAAACCTTTCTCCTAATTATGTTATGAACGGTTTTCTATATTTGTATTGGACAATTTAATGTACATATATGAACGCCTTCATGTCTTGCTGAATATGATGTGGTACATATACTGTAGTGTATGCTGAATTATTAATCATTTTTATCTATTTTAAAACTATGCCCTATACTTTGAAAAATCTTAGTAATTGTCCCGAAATGGAATTAAATTAATAATAAATATTAATTAAATTGAATTAATTAGAATAATTTATATAGGTAACGATTATTTTCAAAAAATAGGCAAATTCAAACTTCAATTTTTGAAAATAATTAAGAAAGTTATTCTTTAGAAATGCATAACATAGTCAAATATTTCAATATTTTGCTATATTACATTACGTAAACATATGTAAAATAAAGCAATTCAATAATAATAAAATTTTATAAAGCAATAATTCAATGCAATTATAATTTTTGCAGATTTAAAAAAATGTTTTCTTACTTCTAAACGTGTATCCAATTTTTTTTTGATTTCTAGTTTTAAATAGAATGGGAAATTCTTTAGATTTTTAATTTATAATTATTTGATAAAAAACAATTAAATATATTTCATTTAACACAACCATTTATTATAGACATTATTAGGCCTTTCTTTTTCTCACATTACTTGATTAAATTCTGAATTTACTTCTCACATATATGTGTTCCCGTAAACTATTTTATTATACTTTATTAATGTTGATCATTTTCAACTTCAAAAGGTTTTTTTTAAATACCCCATACTAAAGAATTACTACGTGTTTATGAAAAATAGTAGAAACGTCAAAATATGGTAAAACAGCATTCTGTTTAATCAAATATGTAATACATAATTTTCGAATATTAAATATGTACTACTTACAACAAGCAATATATTTAAACTCTACATTGACATTTAAAGTTAAATTACTACACTTAACATATCGAAATGTTGTAACAACAATGAACCTATGATCCTTAGATATCCTATGCAGAGTATACCATAAGTCACTATTATTACATAGGCTTATGTTAATTAAAAATATATATTATTGTGTCAAAAACGTTTTTTAATTTACACAACAAAGAATTTTACAAAATTACAATATATTTTATTTATTAACAGTTCATTCGTTATAAGGATCAACTTGCACAACCCCTTTTTTTCAATAGACAAACGAAGCTTTACACAGGTTTCAATAACACGCGTGTATTTGTAGGTTCATCAATAAAAAATCTTTCTCGGGGTGTCTTTTTTAACTAACGTATTGATGCAATTATACTCTTGTCACATTCGTGATATCACGAGGCTGCTAAAAATCTAAAGTATATGTGCATTAGAATATATATAATAAAAATTTTTTTTTTATAAAAAATAACTTTATTTTATCCTATTCAACAAAGTTCAACAAAATGTGTTATATTCGGAATTATCTTAAAAATAGTTATCACCGCCTTCAATAAAGAGGCAAAGAGTTCACCTTATAGCTCCTTTGAAAGTTTCTCAGCTGTGTTTGATGTCAAGAAGTCACTCAAATTTTGTCTCAGTTCATTTGCATCCAGAAAATTGGCCTCGTCAATAAGTTTCATAGTGCAATTAAGTTGAAGTCCGGTGAGTACGCTGAAAAGAAATGTGATGTTGTTCCAACTATTGACGTACAACAATTGCCACTGAATATCAATTTCACAAACTGGGATTTGAACTTATGAGTACAACTATCAGTGCGAACTCATTGTTCACCTACAACTCGTTACTGAAGCCGGTGGTAACTATTTGTAAGATAATTCTGAATTTAGAACTTTTGTAGAACTTTGTTGAACATTAACTTTAGATGAAAATAAATTAAGGGGTCATCCATAAAGTACATAAAAAAGGGTCAAATCAAGGCGTACGAACTTTATGGATGACCCCTAATAAAATAATTTGTTCTATCTTATATTATGTTGTCTATGTTATATTTAAAAAAAACTATTTTACAAATCCAGGCACGTTGGGGGAGGGCTCGATTTGCAAAGGGCATTTTTACAATTTCAAAAAGGCTACCTATAAAATGACATGAAATATGTATCACAAAATAATTATACTCCAATATTTATTTATATATTCACACTCAGGAAAGTAAATATTATCTCAAATTCTATAATATTTATCAGCATGAAATGTTGTACTTTCAATATTGGGAGGAGGGGGGCTGAAACATATCCCAGCCCCCTGCCCCTCCCCCCCCCCCATGTTCCCATGTGCCTGCATATATGTCAAACATTATTGATTATTGAGTAAATAAATTTGAATTCTTAATTATTATTATTCCATAAATGTAAATTTGAACTGCTGTTTCATTAAGTTCAATAAAAACGACATACATGTAAAGCAAATAGGAATGGTTTAACCTACACTGTTAAAAAATGGTTTTTTAGCCGAACGAAAAGGTTCTTGATTTGGGTCTATATAAGATTTTTTGTTTTTTTCAAGAAAATTTAGCTAAAAAACCTTTTTTTTCTTAATTTAAGAACCTTTTTTTCTGAATAATAATTTTTTAAATAAACCTTTCAAGTAGAACCTTTCAAAGAACATTTATTTTTAGCAGTGTACACGAAACGTAGTATAAACCATGTAAACATAGAATCCATATATAAAATCAAAAATATTTGTGTATTGTATCTATGTTTTTTTTACAAATTCCTATTTGATAATGACTTAATGGATACATTGTATACTAAATAGTTCTATTAAATAATCTCTAAATTCCTATTATGAATACGTGTTCAATAAATATAAAGTTATAACTGTTTTTCTAAAATGTGAGCGAATATTATTAAACCATGTCACGTGTCATTTTGTAAAGTGCAACATTTATGAATATTTCAAAAGCGAGGCAAATAAAATATTTGTAATATTAATATTATGAAATCTTATCAGATTATTAATTTGCAATTATTTCTGATTTTCTAAGTATATAAATTATAATTGTCTGCCGAGTAGATAGATAATAATGTGTAAACAAAACACAGTTGCTTATTGTTATGTTTGCAGATGTAAAATTGTTTCCGATTGAACGCATTGAACACATTCGTCCTTGAACAATACAAACAAAAATATTTTAAACGATTTAACTAATCTTATAACAAATAAAACTCAGGATGAGAAACCAATTCACAAAGGCAGTAACAGTAGTAGGGGAAGGTGACATCTACTCCACACAGACCCTCCTCCTCTCGCAACCTACTATAGTAAATTTTGATCCAATCAAAATTTTGATGTTGCACCCTATTATAATATTTTTTTTACTAATCAGATTGAAGTAATATATATCAGATTGATGTTATATATAAGAAGTGGGTTTGAGTTGTTGATTTCATTCTCCTTTCTTACGAGCTCTCCGACGGTCGCCTGCTCGCTTCAATTCTTTGCCGTCAATAGCCAACATGGAATAGCACTTCGCCCGGAGCAGGATCCACTCTCGAAACGGTTTACAGCTGCCTCATTTTTAATGCATCCCAGCAGCGACTTGCAGTTGTTGGAAAAGTCCGGATCTGTGGGCGGATAGTTGGAGGTGTCCAGAACTTCATCCCTCCGGGGAGCATGGGGATGAGATCCTTCCCCACGTTGATCCTAGTCGTCTTCAGAAAGAACGAGTCGGGGGCGAAGAATTCTGGTCTTGACGAGAAGGGGAGTAGGCTTTCCTAGTTGTGCAGAGGCAAAACTTCTTTCTAAAAGATGGACATTATACAATATATATACATTATTTCTCACTGTTTCCGGAAATTATCCAACGTCTTGCCGAATAACGCATTGTTATGCAGCTTGTGATAATTTTTATCGAATGAGTTAGATGCCTTCTGTCGTTTACGGGAGTTGTAGGAGATATATGGGTCGAATAAAACCGACTGGTTGAACCGAAAAGCTGGTCGAATTCGGATCAATCCTCCACCTTATCCAACTAATAAACTAAGAAATTTGATTCGGCCACCAACTTCCAGTAGTATGGCAGCATCATGTCGATTATAAAAAATGTATAGAAGGAAAAAAAGTAGGCAAACTTCTTCAAACTCATTAATTTTGTCCGTGCTACGAAGTAGTTATCTGTTCTTTTTCTCTCTCAAAAACATTTATAACTGTAAGTATTTTACTTTCATTTTGTAAAGTCTATAAACAATAATCTTCGTAACACAATAAATTAATTTATACATTTACAGCTAATAAATAACTATGTTGCATTGTCATCAGATCCCAACATCTCTGCTGACCCAATTTTTAAATGAGATTTCATTAAAACTTGTCTCTCTCAATTGAAGGCTCTCGGTCGATACAACTGTATGGATGATTCGGGAAAAGTCGACTTCAATTGCTATGGAGTGTGTGAAGGACTCGGACTTATGCCAATAAACAATTGTTTTATTAATACAGTTATGATACGCTACATTCTGGCACGCTACATTCTATTGTTGCGGAAAGTCAAACAATAATACGTTTACATGGAAGTTGGCCGGCTCTTGCGAGACTCTCGAAAATATATTGACGTTTATCACAAAACTTGAGGCTGTCAGGTTTAAGCCTTACTTTATTGATGTTACAAGAGACTATGCGGGCTCATTTAAACTCAAAATTAATTAATTGAATATAAATGTTTAGTAATGTTTAGTCACCTTCCCTTACTACTAATAACATTTTGGTTAGTATATAAAACTTGCAAAACTGATCAAATTGATTCCAAAAATAAATGGTGTAATTTTATGTTTGATTCAGATTTTAATAATGATCTACTTTAATAATTGGAAGATGATTTATGAAAAGGGTATAATTTATCTTTAAAAGTCCTTTTTTAGATATCCTATTAAAGAATATAATTTTTTTTGTAAAAAATATTTGAAACGTCGAATTACCTAGCACATTTAACATTTGATTTATGGAAAATCCGACTAAAATTTTAATTGAAACACCTAATTTTATAATATTAAATATTACACTAGAAATAATATATTATAAAACTGTGCATTGACATTGAAAGTTACATTATACTATTAATTATTATATTATCTAAATTTTTATAAAAACTACATATAAATTTAATTATTATGATTATGAAATTATGTTTGCTATATATTATAATATGATCTTCAACCACAATATTGCACATTAAACCCTAATACTCGTATTGCACATTCAACCAAAATACTTGTATTAAAAATTCAACCCTACGACTTGAACTTCACATTCAACCCTAATATTTCAAATTCAACCATATTATTGCACATTTAACATAAATATTGCACATTCAACCCTCATTTTGAACCATGTATATACTTATGTTTTGGCTAAACGATCAATCAATAAATCCATATTAAGCATACTCGTTTAATAAATATAAACGTCATCAGTTTTCGAACATGAGTTTGTGCCTTTACAAATATATTTTTCGATATTTAAACAATTATACTTGTCATTTTGTAAAGTGCAACATTTATGAATATTTCAATCGCAAGGCAAACAAAATATATGATAAAATTATTTGATACTTAATAGCAATAGCAATATTAATATTATAACTTATTTGCCATCATTTCTGATTTCCTATGTTTACTAAATTATAATTGTCTGCCTTGTAGACAGATAATAATGTGTAAACAAAACACAGTTCCCTATAAGTATGTATGCAGATTTAAAATTTTCTCCGATTAAATGAGATTGAACGCATTCGACATTTTAACTAAAATATTTGAAACTATTTAACTCATCTTACAAAAATAAAAAACACAGGATGAGGAATTTATTCACAAAGGCAGTAACATTTTTGTTAGAATATGAAACTCACAAAACAGTTCAAATCGATTCCAAAAAAATTGGTATAATTTTTCGTTTTATACAGATTTTAATAATGATCTACTTCATCGGATGGGTGATGATTTATGAAAAGGGTTACCAAGCAACTGACAAGGCCATTAGTGGAGTCACGGCCAAGGTCAAAGGTGTTTCTTATATTAATCTCACTGGTGAAGTTCCGTCTATTGGAGAACGGCTCTGGGATGTTGCAGATTACGTCATTCCACCAACTCAGAACTCGGCCTTCTTCATCATGACCAATCTTGTGGTAACTCCGAATCAAAGACAAGGAGTGTGTGATGAATCTCATGACGTTTACAAGATTAAATGTAAGACAGACGATGACTGCATCGAAGGAGATCATGTTATGCTCGGAAGTGGAATGAAAACCGGTCGTTGTGTCGCATCAAGTCAAATGCCAAATAAAACGGTTTGTGAGATCTTTGGCTGGTGTCCAACCGAACACGACATACTCCCATTACCACGATATCAACACATTATCAATAATGCTGCAAACTTTACTGTTCTATTGAAAAACAGCATCGAATTTCCCAAATACAATGTGAGACGTCGGAACATTCTTTCTACAATGACAAAAAGGTTTCTGTATACTTGTAGATATGAACCAAATCACTCCAAAAACAAGTATTGTCCAATCTTTCGTCTGGGCGATATCCTCAAATATGCAGATGCTGATACACCTGACATTTGGTACAAGGGGGGAATGGTATCAATCAATATTGATTGGGAATGTGATTTGGATTATTCAGAGGAATATTGTTTACCAAAGTATTCTTTCCGTCGGCTGGATGATGCTGACACTCCGGTTGCGAAAGGTTGGAACTTTCGGTTTGGCAATTATTATATGATTAACAACACTGAGTATCGAGAGCTGGTGAAGGCGTACGGAATTCAATTCTTCATCGCTGTTTATGGAACTGCGGGGAAGTTTGATCTTTACACATTCACAATGAACATTGGATCTGGAATTGGACTGTTTGGAGTAGCTACACTCATTTGTGATATGATTATCTTCAGGATAGTTAAAGACCGAACTTTTTATAAGCGGGCTACGACAGATATTGTGCAAGTGGATTCGATTAAAAAACCAGAATGTCAGAAATGTCCTTGTGGACGAGCATTAATGCATCTTTACAATTTAGAAAACCTAAATTCTGATATTTCTCAGTCGTTGCCCAGTTAATTAATTACAAAATATTTTTTTGATACTTAAGATAGTCATGTTAGATTTAGTTGATTTTTCTTGTTACAAAAAAATACACATTTTAATTATTTAAAAATTTTTATCAAGGAATTCGTTTGAATACCCGTATATTTATATAACACTTTGAATAAGCAAGTATATAATTTGGATTGTCGTTAATTTAAATTAAAATTCAATGTTTTATGATATACCATAAGTACATCTGAAGATAATAAAAATTTTAATAACAAAATTTTGGAAAAACCATTGTATAACTTATTTAATCATTTAACATAAAATGAATTGTTCCGCGGTCAATTTTCTTTAAGTTCTTACCGCATATTTGCTATTTCTAGTTTCCTTTTATTTGACATTAGATAATTATCTATTTCTATATAAAATGTAGCGATATTTATGTTTCTATTATCAATGTATACAAATTATCAAACATATAGCTGTTTTGTGAAATGATATTCATAATCCATATATTAATGAACACATTATTGGAACTATTGAATCTGGTAGACTTTAATTTAGCTTATGTATACTCTATTAAAATGGACAGTCTATCTGAAAGGCATACTCTAATGAAATGGAAAGTATATATCTGAAAGGCATATACTATATTAAAATGGACAGTATGTAAAACTTGTAAATTTAGCGTAGTTCGGAAAAAGACAATCAAACAGTTTAAATATTTCACAATGTATCTATATCTATTTGTAATTAAACATTTATTCAAACTACAATTATATAGCTATTAAATAGTTTCTATAACATGAAAATGCCTTTCTGTAATTAATATTTGCAATTATTCTAGACGACGAAACAATTTTGTCAAACGTTGTAATTTGTGAAACACTTACTCTAACAGCACTATCAAACCTAAAAGTGTTAATATATATACTACTATTTAAGTATTCAGTTATAAATTATCTTATCTGAAGATTCTTAAGACTACAGAGACTTTGAAAATTACAATGAAAAATGCAATTAAGGGATATTTTTTTGAATATGAAACGCAAAAGATGGTACAAATCAAGTCGAAACAAATTGGAATTGCTTTTCGATTGATTCAGTTTTTAATCTTTGTTTACTTTATTGGCTGGATTATGATTTATGAATATGGTTATCAATCTACCGACAAGGCCATTAGTGGAGTCGTGGCCAAGATCAAGGGTGTTTCTTATATTAATCTCACTGGCAGTGACAGCGGTATTGGTGAACGAATCTTTGATGTTCCTGATTACGTCATTCCTCCAACTCAAAATTCGGCCTTTTTTGTCATGACCAACATGGTAATAACAACTCACCAGACACAGGGCGAGTGTGATGAATCCCATGATGTGTACAAGATAAGCTGCAAGACAGACGCTGACTGCATCAAAGGAGAATATGTTATGCTCGGAAGTGGAATTAAAACCGGTCGTTGTGTCATATCTAGTAAAACTGGAAATATGAGTGTTTGTCAGATTTTTGGCTGGTGTCCAACCGAACACGATACATTTCCTTCAAATAAAAATGTCATCACTAATGCTCCAAACTTTACAGTTCTTTTGAAAAACAGCATCGAATTCCCCAAATACAATGTGAAACGGCGAAACATCCCCAAAAGCATGAGTAGAAAATTCGTTCACACTTGTAACTATGAACCCAATCACCCCGAAAAAAAGTATTGTCCAATCTTTCGTTTGGGTGATATCCTCAAATATGCAGATGCTGATACACCTGACATTTGGTACAAGGGGGGAATGGTATCAATCAATATTGATTGGAAATGTAATTTGGATTATTCAGAGGAATATTGTTTACCAGATTATTCTTTCCGTCGGCTGGATGATGCAAACACTCCGGTTGCGAAAGGTTGGAACTTTCGGTTTGGCAATTATTATAGAATAAAGGATGTCGAATATCGAGAGTTGGTGAAGGCTTATGGAATCCAATTCTTCATAACTGTTTATGGAACGGCACGGAAATTTGATCTTTACACAGTAACTATGAATATCGGATCTGGACTTGGACTCTATGGTGTCGCAACATTGGTTTGTGATATGATCATCTTCCAATTAGTTAAAAACCGTGAGCTATACCGAGAAGCTTCTACTGACGTCGTGGTCAAAAAAAAGATATCGCCGTTTAATTGTCCCTGTTCCGAAGTTAAGGGACACTCGCCTGAAGAAAACAAGGAAAAAGAAGAAATAAAAGTTTTAGATGATGAAGAAGAAGAAGAAGAAGCCTCCGTTTGATCAATTCTAATCATATTTCTTGTCTTAATTCTTTCCTTCCCCCATCTAGAACATTGAAGACGTCTATTTAATGTTTTACAACCCTTTATTATCAAAACCATATAAGTTTGTGTTTATAACAATATCTTGTATAAATTCGGTCTTTATTCTGCTGAATTCGTTCTGCATATGCTCACATATTTTTCAGTAAAAATCTTTATATTATATTATGCTAATTATAAAATTATCTACACATCCTGGAAGAGTACACTAATGCTTCATAGCTTTTCTAGACGGTCCCAGTATCAAGGACTGTTATTAAAAATATAATTATAATTCAAGATGATCACATTTAGTACCTTATGGTCTATTTCCTAATACTGTAATAACAAACTTCGTTTTTATTGAGTTCTTTTCAATAAACAAATGCGATTGCGTTAATATTATTCTTTGTTCTTTGTGTCTTTATATCTTAGATTCACAAATTATAGTCTTATATACCTAAATTAGGAAATGTCGTTTCATTTGTATTGAATAATCACACTTGATGTACATATTTAATGTTTAGGATTAATTAAGCCTGGAAACAGGAATTTACGGTTAACCTACCAATTAAAGAACTCTATGTGTGCGTGTGTGTGTATGCATAAAATTAAATATTAAATATGGGTTGTAATCAATCGATATGCCCATATTAAACATAAAATATTAATGATAATCGTTGACAATTTTCGAATCAAAAAGAAAATTCCAAATTATATTTGTGGAAAATTAATACAATTCTAAAACTTGGATGTAAAATTTTCCTCCTCATATATTTCCCTTCTTGTTATAAAATAATTTAATCTATTAACTTAATATTACAATAATTGTTTTTGTAGAATTTTATGGCGTATTACCAAACATTTATATTTTGTTTACGTTAACCTATTTGTCTGAATAATCACATGAAAATCCAGAATTGCGTTCCAGATATATTAAATCAACAATGCCATATGTTCATTTGCTTCAGAATCCTAACTCACTATAGGAGTAAAATAAATATTAACACTATATATATATCTACTTTTAGTATTCGTGAAATAAAAAATGTTTTAAAATTGACCAAGTAAACGGCAGCGAAATTTATTGTTAGAAATAGCATTAAACATAATAAAATGAGTATATCTGAATCAATAATGAGAATATTATTTGAATATAAAACTCAGAAAGTGGTTCAAATAAAATCCCAAAAATTTGGTTTACTTTATCGTGTAACTCAACTTTTAATTCTTAGTTATCTTGTTGGTTGGATTATGATTAGTAAAAGGGGATATCAGGCCAAGGACTTGGCCATCAGTGGAGTTACAGCCAAAGTGAAAGGCATCTCTTATTCAAACGAGACGCAGTACAGTTCCACAGAGGGAGGACGTGCTTTTGATCCAGCCGACTATATGATTCCTCCACAGCAGAACGCCGCTTTCTTCATAATGACAAAACTATTGATGACACTGAACCAGAGTCAAGGTGTTTGCGAGGAGTCCGATCATGTCCACAACAGCAAATGCCAGAGGAATGAGGACTGCATTCGTGGACAACTGGTTATGCATGGAAATGGTGTCAGAACTGGTCGATGTGTTGAATCGAAGCAAATTAATAATAGTTCAGTTTGTGAAATATATGGCTGGTGTCCCACTGAAGCTGACGATAGCCCACGTTCATTCAGTGTTATTGAAAACGCTCCAAATTTCACAGTTCTCCTCAAAAATAGCATCGAATTTCCTTCTTACAAAGTTAAACAACGCAACATACTATCCTGGATGACGCGAAAGTTCCTCTCTACCTGCAATTATGAACCAAATCACCCTAAAAACAATCTTTCGTTTGGGCGATATTCTGAAGTATGCAGATGTAGATACAAGCGATATCTGGAACACGGGAGGTATGGTGTCCATCAATATTGAATGGAACTGTAACTTGGACTGGGACAAAAAATACTGTGTACCCAATTACTCCTTTTATCGTCTTGATGACTCCAAAAGTGTTGTTGCAAGGGGTTTTAACTTTCGTTATGCCAACTTTTACATGGAAAGAAATGTGAACTTTCGAAATCTGATTAAGGCTTATGGAATTCAGTTTTTTATAAGGGTTTACGGCACCGCTTGGAAATTTGACCTCTACACATTCACAATGAATGTTGGGTCGGGGGTTGGTTTATTTGGGGTGGCATCGGTTCTCTGTGACATGATTCTCTTTCATGTGACAAAACGGAGACATTTCTACAGGACAATGACGACGGATGTGGCTAAGTTTACTCCTATCGAACAGTGATGAACTATTGAAATAAGATTTTCAATTATTTATTTAACTTTCATTGAATTATTATTTTGAAAAAATAACCATAACTATTTTCAAAACAAAAGTAACCTCCCAGAATACACCTTTTGAGGAAGTATGTATCTTAGGTATTATATTTATTACAAATCCTTTGAAAAAGTAAAAATGTCCTATATGTTGTGCTAAATATTGTTTAATAAAATTTAATAGAATTTATATCGTTATTTATGAATCGATTCATAAAAAATAAAAAAATAAAATTTTGAACTTTTCGTCTGAACTTTATGGTAAGATATATAATTAAGATATTACCAAAACTTTAACACTTTTATAAACGTAATTTATCACTTTTACAAATTTTAATTTTCTTTAAAAATTATTTACTTCAGATCAGTAAAATTATGTATATACACTAAACAATACATGAGCCAATGGGGGTCGATGGTACCAGTTACAGCAACCAAGGTTTTCATTCATCGTTTTAAAGGTATTGGACTAAGGATTTCATAAATGTATGATAACTATCTGTGGGAGGTAGCTGTTAAAAGTTATGAAGCTTTTAGTTATGAAAAAACTATTATTTTCATACATTTGATGAATAATATGTAATTTAGACGATCGCTCTCATATTGAATCTATGAACCTATTTGTTGAATTGTTACCATTAAAGAAATCAGAAAGCAACCCTTTAGCTTCGAAGCAGGTATATTTGTAATAAGAAAGTAAAAATATATGAATATTGCAGTATTAGTCTGGGCGAATTAGGATTGTACCTAGAATTGAATCCTCAGAGCCATATTTGATATTTTGTACAAGTATCGTTAGAAGCGTAATTTTATCGAGAATAACATATAAGGTGCCTCAAACTGAGGTCTTTGGGCAAGAAGTTATAGCCTTTATAAAAGTACTTTTATGAAAAATACCATAAAATTATGTTTCAAACGATACCAAATAAGGTTCATTAGGAATTAATTCCGGGTTTCACCATTATTGAGGCTGATTCGTCCAGACTATATCGGTTGTATCTATAGTACTATGTTTTTAATTACATTTGAAATGTTATAGAATCGAGAGATTTCACCGTATTTCGGCCAGCAGATTATTGTTAGAATTTTGAAATTCGTGACTAGAGTATAAGCTAATTTTATTAATATACAAATAGTAAACATTTTTAAAAGAAATTCTCACATATAAACGGTTTTGGTGCCTGTCATTTTATTATTTGCCGATGAGTTTTAAAAGTATAAGTTTTTTTATATGACAAATACATAAAACCTTTTGGAAATTGTTGACATTTAACTGAATACCTAATGACTATAATGACTGGATGGACATCAAACCAGCCCCGCGTCTGGCCCTGAACTGCTTTATTTCAAATGTCTCCGCTCCTGAAAACCATCAGACTGTCTATGTATAAAGCAACAACGTGCAACTTAAAAGGGTGAATAAATCAGGTCGATTATGACAATCAAGATGCAATGATTAATTCTTCAGATGATTGAACTCTTAGTGACGCACCCTCTTTGATTCTTCTAAAAATAAAACTTTGATAGTTTGTTAATATATTCTTAGATCATCATATTATTCTGTTATCATGATACATGCTTAGCTTGCGTAACATTATCCGATCTGTTCCACTCCTATTTACAGTGAAAATGCTTGCCAGTACAAGATGTTTATACATTTGGGTGTCTCACAAATCCTTCGATCATACGCTTTCAAAAAATGTATAATTCCTTTTGCTTAAAATGGGACCAATGAGTCCAAATATGCTGATTAGTTTAGCGACTAATTATTACAATGTAGATAATCATATAGAAATGAAAAATAATTTATTTTGAATCAATTATATGATAAAAAAATTTTTGATTATGTATAATCAATAATGTAGGTATGCATCCTTATTTTTTATATTCAGACCACAGAAATATAATAGTTTGGGCATAGCCTCCAGCTATTCTATACTTTTTAGTTTATGCATATATGAAGAACAATAGATAATGATTAATACTAAATTTATGTAAACTTTAACTGTATTAATATTTGTAAAATTGTGATAGATTTTAACTGAAATTATTTGGACATGGTCTTTAGTTACCCTATATCATTTTTAATGTATGAATGACAGTGTATAAATATTAATAATTGATATTGATAAATTAATTAATTAATGAAAACTTTTAAATATTTCCAAAATATTTGGTTACCCTTTTATGTAAAATGTAATATTATTTGCAAAATAATATGAGATATGATACATTTTTTATTTAAAGAATTTGTCAACTTGAAATTACAGTTTCAATCGTATGCTTATATAATAATATTACTTAACATAATGATATTGATTAATAAATAACTAATAAAAATCAAGTAAAAAATAATATAATATAAACAATTTTTATGTCTATAGGTTATTCATTAAAATTTAAAATATATGACAATAAATATATATATAGACTATTACCTATCAAAGGATATATTATCTTACTTTGTATCATCAGTTCCACCCCTGGTTGTGCACTTATATGCTGAGAAAGAATAAGGCATTCGTATGAACAGCGATAAATAGTATGGAAATTAAGTACGGTAATTAAGCAAAACGAAACTCAAATGTTTGCCTGTCATAATGGCGGATTCTAAAACGGCAGAGATGCGATAAACAAACCGCTTCTACTTATTTATATTTCTATGATTCAGACCATAGATTTAAATTTATTGTTACATTATCTTTATATTATAAAGTAAACAATTATGATGATATGTAAATTAATTTTAAACAATA
>JAUZNC010002452.1:57083-84047 GCA_034780395.1 Vannuccia rotundouncinata | reverse complement strand
TCATAGTATTTTATCATTACAGAGTTAACATTAATTTCAGCACATATAAAATAATTTAAACCAACTTATACATTATTAAGGTTGTACTTACAAATGGTCTAGACCAACCTTAAATATTACAATCAAAACTAGCAATATGGTAGCCTGTTCATAGCTACGATTGTTTTGAGTAAAGCCCAAATTCAAAAATAACTTACATTCCATCTTACCTACAAACTTTCTTACAAAGTACCCAGTTAAAATGGTTTTGAGTAAAGACAAATGATGATGGTAGCTACTTAAAAGTAAATTTTATTGTACAAACATTTTGAGTAAAGACCCCCTGAATTCCTAATGTCCTTCTTCTTTATCAATCTGGTCATGGGGAGTCATATCTTTTCCCATGAAAATAATACACAACAAATTTTAGCCATTTTCTATCTGTTTAGATATAAAATAAAGCTCTGCAAGATAAAAAATATAAAATCTAATCAAGATTTGGAAATATGTAGCACATTACACTCTCAAATATATATAAATAAATGCATATATTCATTATTTACCCAAAAATTGTTATATTTAATTGTATATAATTTAAATACATTTTATGTATTTTTAATAATTTTATCAGGGTTCACACACCTATGGAATTCCTGGAAAACCTATTGAATTTGAGAAAAAATTCCATATATGGAAAACCTATGGAATGCTTTTTTGATAAATTTGTCCTAAATTGTCCTAAAAATCCTATTTTTTGTAATTTTTATCCTTAGTAACTTGCTGTAGCTTCTTTAGTTAAGCCAAGTATTTCTCAGGTTTTTCATGTTGTTGCTTTGTCTACTATGGAAGATGTTTTGGGACAAAGTAGGAAGACAATGGCAGGAATACCAAACTAAAACCATTCTGAAAGATTGGTATAAACTGGATAAATGCACTCTCAAAACTCCTCAAAGATCATATTGGAAAGAAGTTAGCCAGTCGTGGTTAGATATTGATATGGATGTGGAAAAATCAACAACTGTTTGATTAGATACATATTAGTCTAACATCTTTTCGATGAGCAATTCTGATGGCACTATGAAATATCCTTAATTAACAGCTTTGGTGAAGTGTATTTTATCACTCATGGAAATGTGGTACCCAAACAAGGATTCTCTAAACAAAGCTATCTTGGACATTCATGGAGACAGTCTAAATGAAGATACAATAATAGCTCTGCATCATGTGAAACACAAGTTGAATCAGGTGGGTGGAATTATGAAATTCCCAATAACTAGTAAGTTGCTAGATTCTGTCTCACAATCACAAAAACAATATAACACTGTGATTACAGATTGTGATTGTTGATTACAAGCCAAGAAACAGATGCATGACCAAGAGAAAAGCTGGTCAAGAAAACTCACAAAAATGTGAAGAATCCAAGATGTAACATGAAGCAATTGCTTTTGAATTAGCTTAAAAAACGGGATTCTGGTGGCAGAACAAGCTATGAAAGAGGGCAATGACAAGTTACAAAAAGCATTGTTGTCAAAGCCCTTGGATTCTGGGAAGGTTATGGAGGCTGGATCTCTAATAGAAATGGGAATCAAGAGAATAGGGAAATTGAACTTTTAACAAATAAACACAAGCCATAATATTTATTGTTGTTTTAATAGATATATATCATTCAATTAACATTTAATATACTGAGACTACTGATAAAGCCCATGATATTTATTAGGTCTAAATGATATCTATGTTTAATAAATCTGTTTCAATGGAATCTGCTTTTTCTTTTTGAATAACCATGTGTATTACATAGAATATGTGGTTTATATAGATATTTAATAATATAATCAACTACCTAGATTTTTGCTATAAAATGTCCTAAAATCATAAATTTTTGCTCTAAAATGTCCTAAAATTTTGCTATAAAATGTCCTAAAATCATTAAAAAAGCATTTTTTACCTGTGGGAGGCCTGTGAAATGCTTTTTAAATGCTCTATATTTGTATTTTGTGTTATAAGACCTGAAAATATTTGCCAAATATGAAAAGTCTACCACATTTTCAATCACATATATGATTGGAGTAAAACATATATCAATACAAAATTGAAAAAAGCTTAAAAAATCTTATTTTTAAATCCTATTGGGTTCTACCACACATTATCGATTTTATTGATTTTTATTGTTTTACCCCATATGTGATAGAAGGTGATTTAGAAATAAGATTTTTTAAAGCTTTTTATTGATTTTTTTAATCTTTTATTAAAGGAATTGTTTTATAAAATTTTGTAATTGAAAATTAACATATTTTTGAAAAATGAATTTACAGCTAACATCTGCAGGATTGCCTAACTGCCTTGTATTAAATTATTTTTCAATATATTTCATACTTAATTCAAATCAAGAATTATATATTTATAATATAATTACAACTTATTCTAATTTTTTTAGCTATCAGATATCATTAGCTATTACATGCCTAGGCACCATCTTCATACACTGTCTAACTTTTACTATAAGTAAATTTTTTATGGATCTATTAAATATGCATTGACCGAATATTTAATACAGGGTTGGTTGTATGGGTCTTAGAAACTGGAATAGTTTTGTAATTGCAAAGATCTATTCTAGCATGTATGGAAATGACTTGCAATAAATAAACTAAAGTTTGTTATTCTGTTTGAAATGGGTTTGCAATAAGTTAGATAATCAGTTTGATGGTCCACACAATTTAAATGGGACAATTTTATTTTATTTTTTATTTTACATTCATTCTATTTTACATTCTATATTTTGGCAACCTAACCTTACACATATCATAGAACATTTTTTGCATCACTTAAAATATTCAATATAGATTTACATTGTGTACCTACACCATGTTTTTGCTTCCTAAGAAAGTGCTGAAATTTCTAATTAAGTCATAAAAAAAAAGTATTTAAAAATTGTTTTTCAAACTTTTCTATAAACCTTTTTCATGCATCTCAACTCAATTTATTGTAATATTATGATTATAAAATATATGTTTATATTTAACATTTTAGTATATATTTTCATTTGATTTAGTAATAGGATGAAATTATAATTATGTTGAAAAAAATATGTTTGATGAGATTTGTTTGGTTATGATGATACTCTGAGGAATACCTGATAGCTAGGAGATGGTCAGGATACTGTTGTGTTTTTGCCTGGTCCTGTCAACAAGTTTTTTAAAAAAGAATATTTAACAAATAAAAGATTTCTTAAATATAAAACATATACTCATCATACAAATTATATGTATTGATTACTTAATCTATCTTTAATTAATAAAAATCAATTTTACTTTTTTATATTTCTAGTTAAATTTTAAAATAAATGTTACATATTTGACTTTTTTCTGTATTTTTATTAAAATGTTTTTTTCAAACAGAATGTTATATGAGTTACAATTGAATTATGTCTTACTCATACTAAATGTATAATTTATATTTAATTTTTGAAAATATATTACAATTTATTAATAGTATTTGGTTCATCAATATTTTAATACTTTTATTTTATCATTGTTCATCAAATTTTTGTATATTTTCAAAAAATGGTTGTTTTACTTTACTATAAATAAAGCTAATTTTGTCACACTCAAAGATAGAAATATAATGAAGGAACAATAACAAAAGTATATTAAAAACTTTTGCATTATATGGATAGATTTCATTCTTTATTTGCATATATAAAATAATGTATTTATACTTAAATAAAAGTAAAATTTGTTATGATAATTTATTACTGTCTGTTATAATACACTTGATATTACATGGATAAAAGTTTTCATAGATATTTTAATACTTAACAACACATTATTTTTACTTATAATTACAGATTCGTTTTACTTTTTGGTTTCCATCAAAGGCAAACCAAAACCATCACCCAATGTTCATTATTTTTCAATTGATAATGAACTTGTTTATGAATAGTAAGTAGTTTAATTTCTATTTTATTTGAATTGTGAATTGAAATAGTCAGAAATTATATTCATATATTTCAGTTTTTATGATGATTTTGGACCACTGAATTTGGGACACCTTTTTAGATACTGCTGTAAATTAAACAAGAAACTTAAGGTATGTCTTCCATGGTTAATTTAATTTTAAAAATATAACTTAAGTAAAAAAAATATATTTTAAGTCCTTTTCAGGTGTAAGAAAAAAAGTTGTTCATTACACTTCAACAATAGAGAACAAACGGGCCAATGCTGCTTTTCTTGTAGGAGCCTATCAGGTAACTATTAAGCCATTTGTTTATTATAAAAAGTGTAAAACGAATTGTTTAATTATGGTTTTATACAGGTTATTTATCTTGATAAAACTCCAGAAGAGGCGTACAAACTCTTGATCGATGGATACTACACTCACTTTAAGCCATTCAGGTAATTGTATTGTATTGTATGACGGTATAATTTACCATTTGCAATTTAGTTACATAACCTGATCTATGACTTATTTTAGGGATGCATCAATTGGAGAATGCTGTTACAATTTGACTCTTCTGGACTGTCTGCGTGGTTTGAAAAAGGTAATTATCTACATATTGCTGACATGTAGTACATAAGAATCATTCATCATCGATATCATATGTTTTCATTATTAGGCCATGACTTACGAATTTTTCGACTTCGATAATTTTAATCTTGAAGAGTATGAATATTATGAGGTAAATATTAAAATAAATATATTTCCACTGACACAATATTACTAATTTGAGATTATTATTTTCTATTAGAAAGTTGAAAATGGTGATTTCAATTGGATTCTCCCGAAGAAGTTTCTTGCATTTTGTGGACCACATGCTGAAAGTCGATATGAAAATGGTAAGTATTCATAGAACTCTTGATCGATATGTTATATAAAATAATCAAAATAACTGATATAGTAGAATATCAGACGTATTTTCAAATAACATAATATAAAGTCTTCCGTATAAATTAATCGTCTTATAAGCCAAATAAAACTGATTCATGTAATATGTTCCTTTTTTATTGTTAGCCATACCGCAAATCATTTCAATATTTAGTTCAGCATTATGCTATAATATAAGAGTGTACTCAAATTTGTATTCTGGAGTTTGTAACATCTATATTTAGTAACTAGATTACGTGCTCTGAGTTTTCGTGACTCTGCAATAAAATCAATGAGTAATAGTATAACAATACGTTAACAAAACTACATTTCAAACCGACCTCAATATAATTATGAACGGTCTATAGCGATTATTGTGCTTTTTTCATTCACAGGTTATCCACTTCATTCCCCGACATCATACTTCCGGTATTTTCGCAAACATAATATAAAAGTGATAGTACGACTGAACAAGAAAATATACGACGCTAATAGTTTTATCAAAGCTGGATTTCAGCACTATGATCTTTTCTTTTGTGATGGAAGCGTTCCAACTGAATCGATTATGTTGAAATTCTTAAAAATTGCCGAAGCTACCGACGGAGCTGTTGCGGTTCATTGCAAAGGTATTGACATCACTTTAGACTAACTTAACAATTATACTTTACTTACAACTAAAATTGCATGGCTGTATTTTTACAACAGCTTTCTTTAAAATATAGTTATTGGTGATCAGACGTAGAATGCAAATTAATAAAATAGACTGTTTCCATTTTGTAATAATAATTAATAGGATGTGAAATTAATGAACAATTTATTTATAATGAACTAATACTGTTATTGTGACGCTGTTTTTTGTTCATTTATATTAACTTTTCTAATTTTGAGTTGAGTGGCCACATTAAATTATTGTAATACGAATCTATTTGACCATCATTTATTTAAATTGTAATTGTGTATTAAATTAAAAGGAATGCATTATAATGATATTATACTTTATGAATGGAACATTTTAAATCATATTTTAGTTTGATTGGTCTAAACAATATTGTTACTAATGGAAAAATCTTCCATATTTCTAGCTGGTCTTGGTCGTACTGGAACCCTGATAGCTTGCTACATGATGAAACATTATTTTTTCACGGCAGCAGAAGCTATTGCATGGATCAGGATTTGTCGTCCTGGTTCTATAATTGGTCCGCAGCAGAATTGGCTTGGAGAGTGAGTTTTTAACTGCTTTATATCAGAGTTCGTACAGATATTTTTTGATGTGATTCTTATAATTAAATTTCTAAGAATACTAAAAGGTTTCTTATTGTATAATCATTTGAAAATATAAATTAAATACATTTTTCTCAAAGACAGGAAACTGTGACTGCTGTTCAGCTAAGTCACTATTACATTATTCAAATCATGTTGAATAATGTACCCCATGTTTCATTTCTATTAGTATTTGAAATAGATGCTTATTATTACTATTGGTATATTATTGTCTTGTACTATACAAGTATTATACGTCATATATATAAAATGATTTGTGGATCATCAGTTCATTGTAAACATAATATTAAACATGTTTTATTCATTTAATTCTTTCATCGTAACAATTCTAGAATTATAAAATGTATTTTTAATTGATATTGTTTAGTGATAACATGAAATAATTTTAGGTAATAATCGTTTGTAACAAATAAATATTTTTCTTTCGGATATTTAATAATAAGCGTATTTATCGCCAAGAAAGTATTACATATTTAGTTTCTTCAATATTAATGGGTGATAACAAACAATCTAAATTTCATTTGATTCATATTTTGAAATTTGCTGTTTTGATTCGGCTTTCGTATTAACATTTATGTGGTTTTATGATTTTTTAATTGTCAGAATATAATATTATGTTTGTATTTTCTCCATCGATTGGCGACTGTTTTATCCATTTCACTTATTTGCTACTTTCTTCTCGGATTCTGATAAAATATTTTTTTTTAAATTCACAATAAAAATAATTGTATAACTTTGA
This sequence comes from Vannuccia rotundouncinata, assembly GCA_034780395.1. Taxonomy (NCBI): domain Eukaryota; kingdom Metazoa; phylum Platyhelminthes; order Proseriata; family Coelogynoporidae; genus Vannuccia; species Vannuccia rotundouncinata. The sequence continues at coordinate 77,185 of JAUZNC010002452.1, read as the reverse complement.
AATATATTTATTTTCCGCTATCTGGAGTGATTTATACCCATAGTAATATTTTAATTATAACGCCAGTTTGGAAAGGGTTACAAACAATGAAGAGATGCAGACCTTCTTCGATTGTTTTATTCCTGCTAAGATTAAAGAATACTAAATATTTATGTTTTTAAACCTCACTTAGGAAGCAGGAGTTATGCTGGTCACAGGGACATCTATCAGGTGAAATTAGAAGCAGCGAAGAAGAGAAGACTGTCGATGACGTCACTGCAACTGACACAACGGCAACGACCAATCAGGGTGACGGTCCAGATGACATGCGGACACAAGGGGACGAGTTAAATCAACTCAAGGCACAACGCAAGGCTAGATTCGCTACTATCACTTCAGGAGATGGAAATCACTCCGACACAATACTTGCACTTAAAAAGTAAGAAATCGTGTGATCTACCACAAAGTTATTTAATTGTATTCTACATTTTTTGTATGTCTCTCTGACACACACCGCATTATTAGATATCGATTTTTTAAACCCTTTTATTGGCCTTAATTGTTTGCTAATAATTAATATTTTGTTTTTCTCTTGACAGAGGCACCTGGAAAGCCGGACGAAAACCAGGTATTAAATCGCGTAATACTAACTCTTCCCCAATAGTCCAGCAACCCAGCGTCAAGGTCAAGTCTAGTAAAGTGACTGTCAAGACTACTGGATCCCTAGGTGATAGAAGACTCCGATTGGCTACCTCTAAAGTTTCTAATCCTCCTTCTTCTGGGAAACATGTCGACGGGTAAGTTAATGTTCATAGTTGTGTGTGATTTATCAACGAGATTCAAACAGATTAATTTTATTATAAAATTGATAATTATGATTATGAATGTCCTTAAAATAAATGTTTTATTTTTATATTTTTCATACTGACTATTTTACAAAATTTAATTTTAAGTTAACTTGTTAAATATAATTTGTAGAATAATTATCCCTTTTCCAGAGCAGAAGCAGTATGTATTGAATTCAATTAATACAAAAATAACACAAATTGTGGCCATAATATGTAACTTAATATTATTTCAATAAAATAAATTATTATATATATATAGATTTCGTCGCTTGCTTAGGCGGCCACACTTTCATATACCTAAATAGTAAATCATTATTTACCATTATACTCATCCCATCAATAGTATTGTATTAAATTTATTGATAATTTTATAGTTTCAATAACTAATGGCTGGTTTATTTATGTATGATTATAATAGTTAATTCAATATAATATATGTTGAGGTAATAATTGCACATTTGAAATTGGCTTGATTATGGATTAATTTTGTATATAAAGAAAGTGAAGCTATTTTTATTTTTTCACAAAATACTCATTTAACATCCTATTTACCGTAATTTGGGAATATTTGCTTTATAATAATCATTGATGTTACTGTATTTATATTTTATTATACACATTGGTTATCATAAAGGTATTTTTTTAAATAATTAGTATATATTTATATAGTCATTATTGTTTCTTTGAATAATTCTTTTTTATTTTAAATAGGCTAATTAATACCATATAATATGTGAAGTTCATTTATGTAACACACATAATCTGGTGTCTGGATATAACTGGACAGACATACTTGGCAGTTGTTAGGAGGGGTAGTTAGTGTCTTATACCTATTTCCTCTTTTCGCATCCACCGGTTTCAGTCTGATGGTTCCGTTTATTTGCAGCAGTTCGAGTTTAGTTAACAGTTTTCATTTATGGGAGCATACGCGCGAACCCTACAAGACTAGGTCTGCTCGAATCACATCACTCTATCGGTCAATGAGTGGTCGGTCTGCCGCCACTACTCAGCATTGTAAAAATGCTGCATTCTCTGTGAGTGGTCCGGAGATGCTTCATGTATAATGACATCACTGCATGAGACAATAATTTATACTTACATTTTAAACAATTCATTGTTATAACCAAATTGAGTCGTATCGTTGTAATCAGATGTATGATTTTTTTACATTTACATTTGTTTGTTTCAAAAATTTAATGTTTTTTAATTGATTAATGAGTTCGACAAGTTCAGTTTATTTAAAAAAAGTAAATGATTTAACTTTAATTTCAAAATTGGTTTTATCCTACATATAGTAATATTTAATTAGAAATACCATCAATATATTAAACAATAATGAATTAATTAGGTACTTTGAAACGTTATTTTAATAAACCTTTCATTATTTTTTCATCGGTTAGACCAGTAAACGCAAGAAAGTTGGTGTAAGTTTGTGTTACGGTCGAACATAGATTGTTGCAGTTTTCCTCTGAATGTATTAACATTAAAAGGATGTCCTCTTCCTTCTGTATATACTTGGTTATTTTCTGTTGGTAACTCTTGCAAATGTCGGTGTTCTGTTTACCAAAGTTGTGTCAGTCTTTTTCAGTTCATTCCCATTATATATTTCTTTTTACAATGCAATTGAATATGTGTCAACCTCTACTGTATCTATAAACTAAATCCGAACCCTTCCAGTACTCTCCATTCCTCTCTGAGTCTTGTCATATTTTGTCATGTAATTATCTGCTTGTTGTTTTTACCAAACCCTGATGTTTCAGAATTGTAGTTGTTTCATATTGTTTCATTCTTTACTTGAATATAATTCTAAAATCTAATAATTTAATATAGTCCTATTAGTATTTATTCCTTTTCTTATATAGTAATTTGTTAATCACATTTGTGCTTCAGACGACGAAATCGGTCCCTTTCTCGCTGTACTAAGAAATCCGCCAAAGTGAAAACTACGTCCAGTCTACGAACATTACGTTCTAGTTGAATCTATCTTCATTTTCAAGTAAACTATATCTCTGGATTTATATCCGGGTCTGCATACTCCCTCAACACAATATACAGTGCAAGTCACTAAGATTATTTAACAATTATTATTATATGAACAATCTGATCAAAAGAAAACTGCCCTTACCTGTTGCAACCTATTAACATTGATTATAATATTAATATTATACTCAAGAGAGTATACGATTATTCCATGATGTTAATATGTTATCATGACTCCATTACCAACCCCTAAAGTATCATTCTTCAAATTGTCTGTATTACATGCGTGCCTTTTTTAATTCTATTACAAGACTTCCCGTCTAATTGCTGTTGTGCATCGCTATTCTGAATTTTGTAAATTTGTGCCATTTGTGTTATATTTAATTTTATTTATTCCTTCTTTTATTATTTATTAAGATTTTAAATTCCGTGTTATATTCTCTCTTAGTTGTATTTTAATTTATGTTTTCTCAATTTCTTTGTTAAATATGTTTAACTTGTAACCTCTCCTCTATCTCCGCCCACTGTCTTAATGTGAGACACTTATGCATGTACATAATACGCGTCACCAAGTCACTGCGGAACTGTGATCTTTCATGTAGTTTATTGATCTGAATCTACATTACAAGCAGCTTTAATAACCATACCATTGTCTAAACTTTTTATTGACTACTATATAGCAAATAGATTTATGTACACATTATTGTTGCTCTTATTCATTATATACATGCAAATAGATATACAAAGCTGCATGATTTAAACTTTGATTTATCACACAATTTTTGGAGTAATTATTTATATTATACTGTTCATCAATATGATTATATTGTATACCAATATTGTGTTCTTATTATTTATTATACTTTCTGACACTGCAGGCTAAATCTGGCTTTAACAATATTTAGATTCTATTTATATTCTACCTAGTCCTCTTCATTCTGTATTAATTATTTTTAATTTATAACTATTTAGTCATTCTTTTGGCAGCTAGATTACATTTCTATTAATATCTTCAGTGTGAATACGGTCATGGGAGCATCAGGCTTGTTATTATATCTTGTTATTATCTCACTGTTGACTCTCATCTAGTGTAGACTGTGTTACAGTTCTACTCTTGTCTATTGGTCCAGACTAATATCAAGTATAACTACTGATATGCATTAATAAACGCGGTTTCTTTCACACTTTCTTTGATTTTTTCTTAAATTCGTCCATTTAATAGTGAACTATATATTTTTTTTGTTTTGTAGCTTTTATTTGAGTATTGGTGTAATTATTTGCTTATATTATATTTTTGCAACTCATACAAAACTTTTTTATAATTTTAAAATACTCTTATTCACCAATTTGATTTAAAGAACAATGATTTTACCGTTTTTACAATGATTTACAGTTTCTGAGACATTTCAATTATTGTTATAATTATATAATATCTTTCCTAACATTACAGTTGTCTCTAGCTATACAATCATATGCAATGTGCAATTCCATTTCAGATCTCATTGTTTTTCTACAAATATTATATCTAAAAAACACAAAGAAACGGTCAGTATGTCAGATGACGATTCATTTATTAGTGCGTCTGATACTGATGAATCAGTAGATAATGATGATGCGGTGGCAATGACCGATATTGCCAACGAATTCGAACTAAAGGAAGAAGCTGCAGCCGAAGATTATTTGGTCAGTTTATAGACAAAATAGCTTGAACGTTGTTTTCCTTAATTATTTATAATGCATTATATATTATATACAATACATTATTATGCGATTTTTATTATTCACTATTCTTAAATTGCTACGAAGGTAATGAAATTTGTATGATTAAAAGAAAAGTTGTGAACAAAGCATGCTAAACTTCATTGACATGCAACTTCTTTGAGACAATAATTACTCTGTGTATTATTATAGTATAAAGCTAATGAATCTATAATTATATGTTTCTCCTGTGATTTCGTCATTCATGAAAATTGCTTTTTTTGTTTCATTAGTACACGGTACAAAAAATATTGAAAAAACAATATCTCTCAATGTTGAAGTAGACCAATCCATACTCTTCTTGTTTTACATAGAGCTCTAAGCCTTCTTCTTTAATACTACTATATTGTTGTATTATAATATTTTCAGTTTACTAATTATGTGTGACAACACTTGGAATGTCTACTAATATGATATAACATCTACAAAAACTAATTTGTAATGTGTGTTTTAATTTGATTTACTTTTTAGATGCTCTCTCCTGACGACTTAACCCGTCACATGAACGAAATCATCCACGAAGTTTCTCAAATAATCAATGAGGCACCCACTTATGTTAGACTTTTGCTATCTCGATATAACTGGGACAAAGATAAACTTATTGAATATTTCTTTGATAATGATAGAGATAAGGTATACATAAAAAATATTTATTTATTTATTACTAAGAAGATGAATTTTCAATTTCTTAAAAATCTTTTGATTTTATAAAAGTTAATTTTTGGATCTTGTTTATTATAATTTTATATTTTTTAATTAAAAAGTTCCAGATATGAATTAATGAAAAATTTAGTTTAACAGATTTACTCAGTTCACGACATATTTCGCCTTTGAATTGGTTGCAGTAATTTTTGTAATAAACTATTTGTAATGCATGAAATAAATGTATGTGAGATACTTTTTCAACGATTTGCTTTAAAAATGGCTTTAAATTTTTATTAGAAAGAATATAGTAATTTTACAGGGAAATCATATCGTTTTGTTTTACAATTATAAATTATACTTTTTTAATAGTTATTTTATTTATATTACTAATTAGTAATATGTTAATATAATGACTAATAAATTTAGTTTTTTTGTTTGTAACAAACGCATTCGCTTTCTTAAATATTGATTACACAACGAATATATTGTATGGATAATAATTTTATAATAGATGCCAAGAGTAACCATTATAAGAAGAGAAATGTTATACTTAATTTTTTTTTCTTTATAAGTTACATTATTTATTTATACTATTAATATTGTAATCACTCAGATATTTTAAGTTGGACCTAATCTCTATTTGCAGGTGTTTCGAGAATCCAACCTTATAAGTCCTCAACAACGCATCACATCGACAATTCAACAATCACAAGCCTCGTACAGCTCCTCTCGAGCCACAACTCGACAACAGTCCAACAAACGGGGCTCTTCTACCTCTAGTAAAGAGGGACAATACTGCGAAATTTGCTATTACCCAAAGCCTATGAGTAAGCCTAAACCGACAACTGTATTTTGCTGTAATCTTAAGTGTATTATAAACAGCACAGGCTTGTGTTCGAAGTGTAACTATTTCACCAAATACTTTGATTGTAATTTCATTGATTTGGCAGGTGAGATGAAAGGCCTCGGGTGTGGTCACAATTTATTCTGCAGTGAATGCTGGGTGCACTACCTCACTGAGAAGATTATGCACCAGAACCAGGGAGAGCAGATCTCCTGCCCCGCGCTCAATTGCGGAATTCTTATTGACGACAATGTCGTCTTCACTCTAGTTCAAGAATCTCGGGTGCGTAAACGCTTCCAGAAACTCATCACAAACAGCTTCGTCATGTGCAATCGCCTGCTAACCTGGTGCCCGGGTGTCGAGTGTAGCTTCGCCGCCCGGGTGCCCCAGTTTGAGGTGCGTCGAATCCGGTGTCGTTGCGGCGAGGAGTTCTGCTTCTCCTGTGGCCAGCCGTGGCACGATCCAGTCATCTGTCTGCAGTTAAAACGCTGGCTGCGGAAGATCCAAGACGACTCGGAGACCTCCAACTGGATCGCTGTCAACACTAAGGAGTGTCCAAAGTGTCACGTGACCATCGAGAAGGACGGCGGCTGCAATCACATGGTCTGCAAGAACCTTAACTGCAAGTACGAGTTCTGCTGGGTTTGTTTGGGTCGCTGGGAGCCCCACGGCAGTGCCTGGTACAACTGCAATCGGTATGACGAACGCGAGGCTCAGAAGGCTCGGGATGCCCAGGAATTGTCGCGCGCAGCACTTCAGCGCTATCTCTTCTATTTCAACCGGTACGTTAATCATTCACAGTCCCTGAAATTCGAGCACAAGCTCTACGACTCTGTGAAGCGTCGAATGGAGGATATGCAGGGCCAGGGAATGTCGTGGATTGAGGTGCAGTTTCTTAAGAAGGCGGTCGATGTGCTCTGCATGTGTCGACGTACTCTCATGTACACCTACGTCTTCGCCTACTATCTCAGCAAGAACAACCAGTCGATCATCTTCGAGACGAACCAGAGTGATTTGGAGATGGCTACAGAGCAGCTATCTGAGTATCTCGAGAGAGACATTTCAACCGATATTCTTTCCTCAATCAAACAAAAAGTGCAAGACAAGTTCCGATATTGTGAGAATCGGCGGGTTGTTCTTTTAGATCACGTACATGAAGGTAATGACAATGAAATGTGGGTGACTCTAGAAAATGTATGATAGGAATAATATTACTGTTAACTCAATAATCTGTTGACTGATGATGAAATTCACATCTACACTGTCTTTGTTAATGTATTTCGAATAATATGATCTATAATATTATGTGCTAAAAGTGATAAAAAACTTTTCACAGTATATTTATCGATAGGTCCGAACTATCTTCAACATATACCACACCGATTGATTTCAGCCTTTCAAAACTACCTACCTACCAGTATGTATTCATATAAATTATTTAAAAGTTGTACGTACTCTTTAATATTATTCTTTACTGTTTCTTTTTATAAATTCTTGGAATAAACTTACATACATCACCAGTTTAGTTTTTTTAATTTCTGAATTTTAATGTATCTATGTACTAACTACATCCGCTAATCCTGTTTTTTGAGTTCACTTTTATATTATTTATCTTGATTTGGATCTTGCAACACGGTTTACTTTCGTTAAGCTTTTAAATTATATCTAATTTGTTTAATTTAAAAGAATTTCAAATCTACGATTCCAATTAATTTTTATTTAAAATTGTATTCCTCAAAATTTAATCGCAGGTCCACTATAGTCTGGTTTCATTTTAGATCACTCCAGCTTGAACAATTTTTATGGTATATGGTAATACACCATGGTGCAACTTTAATACATAATAAGTTTTATTAGTGACACAAGTACTATGTAATAGTAGTGTACAAACCTTGGGAAATATATTCTGTTTTATCACTTGTTGCTTTCTTGGTAGATTCTGTTCCCCTTCCATCTGCCACTTAAAATTCTGCCTTCAATTCCAGGTGTGTCAGTTGAGTTCTTGAGTTCATTTTTGTTCTACATAGAGCATTATGTTGACCACTTAAGAATAGTCGTTTGAAGTTCCTTGTATGTATTCGTTGTGTAGCATTCTTTATAGCTTTACTGACCTCTTTCTACTATTATTCAGCTGGAGTCTTTTTGCTAAAGCTTGTACATATTTAATCGTATTTGTTAAATAAATCATTGTTATTTGTTTGTTTGTTTCCTATTTATTCGAAGTCATTATTTTGAATAAATCGTTTTCTGAATGCACAACTATCTATCTTCTTCTTCTCTAATAATTTAATTGGATCAAGACTAATTATTCCAGGTCATCTTGTTTCAAAAGAAAATACTTAATATTATTCTTTGTAGATACACGCAAATGACAAGCGTAACTTTATTGATTAAATACTTGAATTCTACAATATGTGGACTAATAAAAATATGTATTTCAAAAATTAAATTACATGCTTTTTGATATTTACAATATGTATATGATTATTTATTCAATATAAAATTGTTTACAGCTTACCTATATTATTAGAATAATGTAAAAGTTACTGTTTTTATAAATAAAATTACAAAATTGATACCAACTTAAGTTTTGGAGGCTATGTCTAATTAGTGCAATCATTTACTGTGAACAAATTTTAAAATCAGTGCTATTTATTATGTAAACAATCTTTACTCGATAAGACTAATTAATGCATGCTTAAAATGTCTTTTCCACGCTCAAAATATTCAAGTTCTTTGAGCAATTCTTCTTTCGGCAAAGATACAAGCATCTCCCACGAGCGTAAATTGCTCTTAGCTGCTTTGACAATCGTTTTTATTTCTGGAAGTATTTTACCGATTACCGTAAAACATGGCAAACAGATTCCTCGAATAAAGCCAACCTATGTATATTGATATAATTAACGATAACTATATGGGAGAATAATATGCATTTGTACACTTTTATACGATAATATAACTATTCATAGTTCGTAATTAAAAAAATGGTACATATTTCTGTTTGGAATAATTAAAATTAATTAATATATTAAAATCATTCCTTATGATTTTGACCGTAATTAAAATATAAACAAATTAATAGTTCAACCTGGCATTTCGGTAGTTCATGCTTATAGTCTCTATCCATCATTCGTAAAGGAGTTTCTCCTTTTTCCTTCTCATCGTCACCCTATGTAATATTTGGAAAACAAAAACAAGATTATTTACATACACAAAGTAGTTAATATTTTTGATAAATCACACCTGTATCCAGAACTCCTCCATTATAATCATAACCAGGGTGACTTGTGTTTTCCATGGTTTATACATGGTGCAAAGATCACAGGTAGTCAGGCAAAGGGCCATTAGCGTCAGCCGGTGCTTTTCGTTGTCGAAGTTGAAGCCCTTTTTACTTTTTGTCAAAATGTTTTCTAAATCAGTCTTATATTGAAAATAATTGACCAAATCCGTTGCTAAGATGCAGTGCTTTATATGACCTAAAATCTGAACAAATATTTGTACTATAGGGTATTTGTGTAACCTATATAGCCTCCATTTTAAATAATTTTTTTAAAATATGAATTTGCAAATGATTGAATACATACCTGTTTATAACATACCGAATTAAGCGTTTCAAAAATATTATGTCCTTCTCTCTAAAAAATTATAATTGGGAGGTTAATGATATAAATAAAGTCAATTTTAATTTTAATCCAATTAACAGAATTAGATAATTATATATATATATATACAGTTATCGAAAGTTCAAATATATATAGGTACTTGAAGTATCATAACAGTTATCTTGAAGTGATGGTACTCCATCACAGAGGTTGAATATAGCAGCGCGAGGGGGGAATTACTTTTGGTAACGTATTCATTTGTTTTTCCTCTGTGATCGATATCATGGCATAGACTTGAAACAAGCATGGCTACTTGCTGTGTATAAGATGTGACAAAGTATAGATATTACACTTTTAATTAAATTCTATCAATTTTAGATTAAAATAAAATACAACAATACTTTTATATTATGTTTAATTACATCTAAATAGTAAAAATAAAAGGACCTAAAAACTTCTTAAATTAATTCGGTCTTATATTAAGCAAATAAATTTCTTTTCACATCTTTTTATTGTTATTATAAAAAGGTTGACAAATTATTTTAAAACATGTTGAAAACTATTCTCTGAAAATCTTTGAATCTTTTAGATTACATACGTATGTAGTAGACGATTCTCAACTATCTTAGTTAGATTTTTTTGAGTATTTTATGCAACAACATTTCAGCGCATTCAAAAAATTTTAACTAGGTATACAATGGTAATTCTATATAAAAATTACGCAAACTGGACTTTAGAAATTAAAGAAATTGTTTTACTTGAAAATGGCTATTATTTTTTAACACACAATATCGCTAGCTTACAAATCTATTAACAATTTTTGCTCGTATTATAAAAATTAAATACTTAATTTTTACGCATTAGCAGAAATTAAATTTTTTTAAATTCAAATTCGGTAAAAAATACTACCCAAATTAAATATAAAATGCGCATAATAAATTGCTTACCTCAGCAAAAGTAAATTTGTGTGAATTTAACTTTAAAACACAATACATGGCATGAGTCACAGAAAAAGCATGAGCCCAGTTGTGGTATGGGACCCTACGATAGTTTTTGCGTACTGTTAAAATAAATCTTAACAATGTTTCAAAATCAAATCTGAAATATATACAATCTTTCTTTAAGATTTACCTACCTACAATTACAAATTAAAAGTAAATTATCATATATTTACTTATATTTTTTACGAACAATTTACGAACAATTAATTAATAAGTATAGTTTTATAAAAAATAAGGTAGGGCTTCAATTTATCGACTTTTTACCTTTAATTGTTTTCATATATTATACTCGTTTATAGCGCCGCTTTATAAACATATTATTATTAAAAAGTTATTGTATTTATTCTTTTTCCTTCTTTATTGAAATCATATTTAATTTAAACTAAAACTAATTAAACTTATTATAACAATAATTACACTCCGTTGCTTCTGAAAAAAAGTTGAAAGGTTGAAAATCATAATTAATTAAAATAAAATAATAAGTGATCATATATATATTTAATCAATCAATAATTATACTCCTACTGCATTTTTCCTTTTTCTTACTAAGTCTTTCCAACATCCAACTTCTACTTGATAAAAATGTATCTCTTCTAAAGTATTAATTCGCATTTATTAAATACATAAATCAGATTATTTTTGAAAAGTTTTTACGAAAAGCACTTGATCTAATAAATGCAGGTATAGACCCGCCTGCATATCAAATATTGCGATTAAACTATTGATTTGCTATAAAATAATATAACCTTTACTATACCTGGATACCCGGGAAAATTTTCTACTAGTTTTCTTGGCAGTTTTCCTGAAATAATTATGTAAAAATAATAACAAACTTAAATGCAAAAAAGCATATCATATCACAAAGTATAATAGAAACCCACGTCAATCCAAATAGGTCCGCGACCATATATAGGAAGTAGATTGGCTTATTAGATGCGTCAACACTCCAAGGTGAAAACCTAAACCTAAAATAAAAAAAAATACTCAATTTTTTTATCTCTTTATTTTATACTTTATCAACTATTAATACTTATATGTATTCTAATTCTATGCTTATGCTCTTGTTTGTATATTTGCAACCTCAAATGAGTAAAATTTTATTTATAGTGCGTTTATGCTATAAAATTAAAAAGAGAAGTTTAAACGAGAAATAACTGTACGATTTAAAGAATGTTTTTACTAATTATTTTGAATGTTTATGGAATGAAAATAGTTCAATCCTTAATATATTTTCAATGACATTTATATTTGTTCTAATAAATTTTCAAAATAAAAATAATAAACTCATTTTCTAAAATTTCTAAAATTTTCGTATTTCGACAAATTAAAAAAGAAAGTTAATAACTGTTAATATAGATTGCTTTAATATAATTTTATAAACTATTAAACCTCAATAATAGTTTTATGAATTTACTCAGAAAATCCTTCAATGAATTCGGGTATTGTGGCCGACTTTAAATCGTTAAACTCCTTCATCGTATACCGACTGTGGTAGGAAAGAACTTCCAAGGCAACTTTGTATTTCTTCTCAGATCGATAAATCGTTTCGTACATCTAAAAAGGGGTACACTTTAAAAGTTAACATTTGTGTAAAATGTAATGTAGAATGTAATGTAAAATGTTTATTTATTTTGAATTTCGAGTCTTTCAATTTAATCCATCTATTTATTAAAATAGATCTTGTAACTGTTTTGTAATTTTATTTGCATATATAATTTTCTCGGCTTATTTTCTACTTTGCTCGGCTGTTTAGATACCAGTTCAAAGGGTTTCTATATTCAACATTTATTTAAGCAGAAACTTTATCATATTATGATTGCTGACCGATTCAACTAACCAAATCACATTGCTGTCAAAATCTACAGTAAAAAGTTTCTGTAATTTAAAATATTTGTTTTCAGTAAAAAGTACACTAATATATTTTATTATATGCACATAATTAAAAAGATGTCAAAGTTCCCAACCCAACATTTTTTATTATAAAATAAAACCAAAAAGGAATGGGATGCTTGTATATTCTAAAGTTTTCTTAAATTTTAACAGAATTTCACTGAATTTCCACAACAAGAAAATGTTTTCGAACAAGCGAGACCTTCTAAAAATTTTTACATTTTTCCAATCACCCCTTTAGATAAATCCAAAAATTTTCATTCACAATTTCCCTCAAATATATGCTATTATAGACACTAAACTTCTCCACAATAATTGAATAAAATTTGCTTTATATACCGTAATATTATCATAATTATTGTAACTAAACGTTACCTTGGAGATATGAAGTGCGAGGCCACAGTATGTTGCAAATGTGCTAAAGTGCAGATAATCCTGTTCTGTGAAATTACCCTCCAATTTATTTAGCATTTGCACGACACCAATAATACTGTTAAAATCAAAAGTATATTTTCAATACATAAACACATCAAATTACTTTATCTTTTCGCATGGTGTATTTTTTAAGTGAACCGAATTGTTAAGTAAAAATAATGCTGATTCTAAATTATGGTTTTGATTAGTTTTTCAAAATTGAGTCGCTTCTTTTTATTGTAATTAAAATTAGCTAATTTATAGGAATAATGGAAAAATAGACAATTTTTATTTTTCACAATGTTATGAATGGTATTAGAAAGCAATTTTATTGATGGTTCTAACACTTGGTCAATTAAATTTTCTTGTCTGCAGGTACACCAAAAGTTGCCATTGTTATGGATTTTCAAAGCATTTTAAATTTTTAACAATGGTTATAACTAATATATTAAGAAGATATAAGCTAATGAACTTATGTATTTTGTGATATGTGAATATAATTTGTGAGTATTTTCGGACATGTATTAATAACTTGCTCAATGATAGTTGAAAATAGCAATTTTGTTTACTTGTATTTATAACTTCACCTTTAAAAAACACCCTGTATATTTTACAATAAACTCACTCTTCATCATGAAGTCGGACCGGCATACATAATATTGATTTTGTAGTATAGCCAGTAGTTTCGTCAACCGCTCTACAATAATAGTTTAGATAAAATATAAGCAAAGAGTATTAAAACAAAAATAAATTATTAAACTTTTGCTATTTATAAACTGAACGAAATCCTTTTTCTACTATTTTGAATAGAAAGTCAATCATCCATATAAACGTAATATGAATTTTTTATAATTCTATAATTACCTGTTGAAGCGGGGGTCCGAATATGGATCATTGATAGAAACTGTTTCTCCAGTTCTGGCAACATAGCCAGCGATCCCTTTGTCCATTGGGAATCTATTTAATACAGTGATTATACCTACTCATAGTTTTAGAGAGAAAAAATTAAATTAAAAGAGTTGGCATATCAAACACAAATGTCAAATTACATTAAATTTACAATGTTTTATAATGTTTTTCGGTTCAATAAATTATGAAAGAGAGTCACAATGTGAAAAAGGTGTTTTTACGAAATGTGATCGAAAAGCAGTACAAAATGTAGTTTCCTAAAAGTTTAATCTATTGAATTGCTTTTTTTCTTAAAAATAAATTGAATGAAAAATAAAATTTGTTGTTAATATTATTTGTTAAATCATTAAATTCAATGAAATGTGTCAAAAAAACTGATAATTACAATTTTGATGATCCGTTTTTTATATAGCACAATAATTTTTATCAAAAAAGTGCTTTTTAAATTAATTTTATTTTTAATATAAAATTATCCTGCTTAATTAGTTACCTGATACACTCCTTGATTTCAAATTCCCCTTCTGATGATCTCATAACATCCTCCGAATGACCCTTGTCAAAAATATGCGAATAGATTTCATTCTTTGCAAAATCTGTTATATAGAGTGTGGCTCTGTCAGCATTGACCAAACTTTTGGCGTAAACCTTAACTTACAAAAATCATAATAATACTAATAAACGGTAAAATAGTAACATAAACGCAATTATATTAACTAATTTTCAATAATTTATATAAATTATAATTAATGCTGTTAATTTTATCTACATTTGGGTGTATATCCAAAATCAATAAAAAGAATATTTCCGTTTATTTAAATATAATTTTAAGATATAAATGTTTAGTTATCAAACAGATCATATATGTAGAAAACTTTATCAAAACCATGCTAATTTGGTTTTCATTTTCCTATTAACATTCCTTAGTAAAAATATTCACTAAAGATTTGTTATCAAATTTAATTACTAAAGATGAAAAAATGATTCAATATATAAAATGCAAAACCATTTTTAAATTATTGCCGACTTCTATCATCATATCTTGTTTAACATACATTTATTATCTGGTAGGGTGTTTTAAATAATTCGACAAAATTTTACACTAAGTTTGAAATAATTTAAGTATTAAATACATAACAGTTATGATAAAGAAAATTTACAGAATACAAATAATATAAATAATTAATCAATATACTAACCATAATGTCAATTATAACAAGTTGCATATTATCCAAATTTTTGAATAGATTTCTAAAAAATGAGCAAAGAAAATCACACGCAAAAAGTGAATCTTGTATGAGTAATGATATAATATTTACTAACCTGACCACGTCCAAAATAAATATATTCAATTTGTCTTGTTTAATATTGTTGTAAAACTTCTAAACATAATAATTTTATGTTTATTATAAAAGAGACATCACTCAACACAATCAATATAGCACATGATACTTACATCAATATAAATCAATGCGAGACCTGCCCACAATACAAAATTTGTAGCTATCTAAAATAAGTTTTGAAAGAAATATTTAGTAAAGTTTCGGTTATGTAGATTTACCGCCCCCCGAAGCCAAGCTTTCAGAGTTATTTTCTTCCCCAGCCAAACTTAAGTTCTATGAAAGACGAAATAAAGTTAAGGTAATTTTCATTTTGAACACTTATTTCATGACGTCACTACAGAAAAAATGGAGAAAAAGGCAAAAGTCAAATTTCACGAAAAATAACTCATATCTCTCACAAAATTTAGCTTTAGCTCTAAAAAAATCAGAATTGTTCAATAATCTATTTGTTTTAAAATAATGCTTAGCGCAAAAAAAATTTGGCTTAGACGAAAAATCTGCCTAACCAAAGTCTCTAGTTGTTCTAAACCATGGTAAAACACTGGATACCAAGGAGGACTACGTGATATGATTATTAGCCAAATTAAAAATAAAATAAAAAAATTAAACCGAAAATTTGACAAAGATGTTTTATACATAAACGATCATTTGCAGCATAACGTCAATTTGTTCTATGGTATAAATAGTTAGATACAATTGAAAGAAAGAGATTAATAATTTTTATTCATTATGTTTTGTGTAAATCATAAGTCACATATTTAAAACATGTTTATACATTAGAAAACTATGCTGATCTCGAATACGATATAAGATGCGTCAGTTACATCACTTTTATTGAAAATAAACAAATTTAGCCGTATTTAAAAAATATTCTAATAATTTATTCTATATAATAAAAATAGATCACTGTTCTAAACAATTAATATACAATATAAAATTATTATATTTATAATTAAATAAAAAAAAATAATAAATATGGAGTATATATTTATTAATGACTCACATCTTCATCATGCCATGAAAACGGGGATCGGCTTGAATTTCGATAAAATTCGCACACACCTGAAAATAATTCACTTATAAAAATACGTATGCAATAATTATCTTTGTAGGTGAATTGGAATGTTTAAGAATTTTCTCCTTTTAAAATATTAAAAATATAACAACACATTTATACTATTTCCACAATATTCAGAGCGTAATTTTATCTGAATATTTTTATTATGTGTCTCTCTGACACACTACTCCATATCAGATACCATTGTTTATTCTTGATATTGCTGAAGAATATTTTCCGGATATTTGGAAGTCATTTGTGTGAATATAGAGTTTTCTAAACACATATTTTATAGAATGAAGGTAGGATGTTACGCGCTTTAAGAGTTAATTTTTTAAAATATGAAAGTGAAACAATTATAATAATACAATATTCAACACCAACCGATTAACTTTCCACAGGCCAAGAGAATTGGTAGAGTTAATACTGAATGAATGGCGAGGCTTCCTGCATAAACACCTTCGGGAAAATTCGTGTTCTAAAATCAAACGTTTCATTTAAATTTAAAAATAGTTTAAAATTTAATTAAACTACTATTTCATAAATATCAAAACCAAATTTGAATCAGTAATGATCTTTTGTTCCTTTTATTTTGATGTCCAAACAACAAATTAAAAAAAAACTCACTCAAAAATTATAATTTTTTTTTAATTTTTATTAATTAATCCGGTAATTTTATAAGCCTACTTACTGTCCCTAAAATAGAAACAATATCTGCAATACGTTGAGTTTGTTTCGTATGAGCCACATAAGCGGCTATTGTTGTTCCTTTATCGATTTTTTTTACAACACAAGAATCTTTCATTCGACTAAAAATAAAAGATTTGCATTAAGTATACAAACTTTAATTAGTCTGTTAAATGGAGTCTATGTTATTTGTTTATCCTTACTTTTGTTTGTCTGGATTATAATAATAAATAAAACAGTTAGTA
The DNA here is from genome assembly GCA_034780395.1 of Vannuccia rotundouncinata. NCBI lineage: Eukaryota > Metazoa > Platyhelminthes > Proseriata > Coelogynoporidae > Vannuccia > Vannuccia rotundouncinata. Next base: position 59,986 of record JAUZNC010002452.1, on the reverse strand, counting down.
TCGTCAACAAGGTATAATTTTGACCCATCACAGCTCAAAGCTGTAAGACAAAATTAAAAGAAACAAATTAATTAGTATAGAAAGTAAATATTATTTAAAAAATCAGTATTCTAAATAATTGTTACAATTTCCAAAAATGCTTTTATTGTAATATATAAAAATAATCCTTAATATACTTCTAATTTGCATTCTTTAAGACATAATTTGGTTTTGCCAATAAAATAGCTAACTATATATACATAAATTAAAACTGAAAAATACCTATAATTAATATATAGAGTCAAATAAAATGTAGCCATCACCTTTGGAAATGTGTTTTACTAGATCAGTAAGAATTATTCCTCTAGGTTTCACTGAATCCGAATTCACTGAATTACTTTGCATATTTTCAATTAATTTTACAATTATTGGTTTTTGATTTGAATTATCCTCAGTTGTGTTTTTTGAAGTTCTGCTAAATATTCCTATAAGTCACAAATGAAAGTCATACACATTTACAGTAAATCAAAAAATATCTTTCTTTAAATCGTATCTCTTTATTGTCGACCGCCAAGATCAAACTGAAACCATTTCACTATAAAACTTGATATTGAATAAAAAATAAGTAGCTATCGTTTTTATGAATTGTATAAAATTTCAAACCAAACAGCTTTATAGATGATTTTATCCAGGTCATAGAATTTACATTTTTCTGGTGCAATTTATGTGATTATATATAATGTTCTTTCCACTTTTGAAAGCTTACGTTATTTAGACGAATAATAATTTTTAATTGTAAACTTATTCAACTATTTTAAATATATGGATCATACTACTTATAAATTATATAAAATATATACACATATAAAATACATATAGAGAAAGCGTTTTTTTCTATACAAATATACTGAAAATCAAAACAGAATTTTAAAATACAATGCGGAGAATGGTAATTCCTATTCAGTGTTTACGATCTAAACATTCGAACTGTTAATATGTGTCCATCGTTTATTATTACATTAGACGTTGAACAGTTAAAAAGAAGGAAAATAAAAATACTTTTTGTTTAAAATTGACTACATAAAATGCATAACTTACGTTTTTCTGGAGTTTCTGATTTCATTTGCAACCATTGATGCAGTTTTTCTAAAGATATGTGTTTCATAATATATTTCTCTAAATAATCAGGATGATCATTGAGATAGGATTCCACTAAGTCAGACGATATACTATCTGTAAGAATATGCAATGTTACCTTGTTTCAACATTTAAATAAAATCAATTGTTTATAGAATCTTTAAATTATAATTGATGTTATGTGTTTTACAGATTTTATGTAGTGTTTTTTGTATGTAGGGATAGGCAAATAAATTTATAATACAGACATAGGCGTATTTCTTGAAGGGGCTTGGGAATCTCGCTGCAATTTATTGGTAATAATAACTTTTAAAAGTTATAAAACAACCTTCGGAATAGACTTTTTGTGAATAAAGTAAAAGCGGAAATTTCAAGCAAGCACTGCCTTTGAATGTAGCAATACACCTATGAAAACAGAATAAGATAACAGTATAACCTTATCATTATGCAACTTACTCTTAACAACAGTATGCGTCCGAAATGCCCATTTTGATCTTAATGAACTATTTGTATGTGGAGAATTTACGTGTTTGTGCGTCACAGTTGGTAATAACTTTTGAGGTGCTGACATATTATTCCGCTTATTTGTGTATTAAATAAAATTATAAAACAATTATATGGTAAAATCCTCAGCTTAAAAACAAAAAGCAACTTTATTCTAGTGTGCTGAATGCACTAATAAAAAAGAATATCATAATCTATGTATATTGATTATTTGATGTATTGATTTATTTGCGTATAAATCATTGACATCTTAATTATCCTCTACATAGAATTGACAAACTACAATAATTTGCATCTAAATAAATCAATATAGTAGTTTACACATCTAAGTTAATCAATAGTGTTTTTGAATAAACATCATTTGTTTTTGGAGTTAATTTAAGTTTTTCGGTCTATAAAAACTTTTGAATATCTATGCTAATCACATCAAGTCATACATAACTTAGACAATAAACATAATATTGTCTTTAATTATTGGTATAAATGCAAATATCGACTAATCATTACTATTAATCATTATGACTAATATTTTAAACATGTAACAAAAATTTACTAAATATAATTTATTTACTCTTTATAATTTGGTTTACATTTCATTTTAGTCAAACCACCATTGAGTTTTTATTTATAAAAAACCAACAATATTTTAAAATAATCGATAAACTAATGATCTTTTAAACTTGCCAATTAATTAATTAAAAAATTGTGTTATTTTTATAATATAATATAATTTAATAAAATTAATTTTTAATTGCTCAACTCTTGGATATAAAACCGAGGACTATACGTGAAATACCAGGCAGGACTACTACGCTTTCAGTGGTTTCCAAGAGGAATTTAAAATTATCTTTTTAAAACCATTTGTTTTCAAAATACATAAATATTTTCTTCCGGTAGTTATTACACATTTTATTATAAATGGAAACATATTGCAATTAGAGCTTACAACTTATAGTTTGTGAAATCTTATTTTTAATTTTAAAAATTGGCTAGAACTTTTTTTAAATATATAAATAAATATAAAATTTATCACGCAGACCTATTTGGATGGCGATCTGAAAAACATCTTCAAGAAAAATTTTAACGGACTAGTTTTTGATTATGTTATATTTAATTATCTAATTATGCCTTACAAAACATTTTTTTAGACTTACCTTTTATAATGTATGTTTATATTTATGTCATTAAAGGTAAAATAATAATTTTAAAAAAATAATAAATTGTAGTTTACTAAATGAACATCGCTATCTACTCACAAGTAGTTTGATATTAAACAATTAATG